>VWZK01011770.1:0-29701 GCA_013396935.1 Baryphthengus martii | reverse complement strand
AGTTTGGAGTTTGTTTCTGCACGTCAATAGGATGAGGGGCAATATTTTTAAACTGAAAGAGGGTATATTTAGATTAGATGTAAGGAAGAAATTCTTTACTCTGAGGGTGGTGAGACACTGGAACGGGTTTCCCAGAAAAGGTTTGGGTGCCACTTCCCTGAATGTGTTCAAGGCCAGGTTGGACAGTGCTTTGAGTAACCTGATCTAGTGGAAGGTGTCCCTGCCCATGGAACAGGCTTGGAACTAGAAGATCTTCAAGGTCCCTTCCAACCAAAACCATTCTATGACTCTGTGATTTGTAAGGGGCAGTAATCTTGTAATGGGATGCGTTGCTTAGTTTATTAGGCAGCAGGGCTATCATTTATCGTTTACCTGCATCTGTATTTCTCCATTAATGTGCTTACAAAGAGGCAAAATGAAGCATTAGCCTCTGCTCCATTTCAAAAGATTGGAAAAGATTGGGCTGTTTAAATTTATGTTTCAAATGAAAGTAGAAGAAAAGATTGGACATTATTTATTTATTGCATTTGCTTAAAATTGTTAGTATAAGAAAAATAACATCTTTTAAAACCAATTGTCCAATTCACAAATATCCTTAAGTACAAAGTCCTAAATTTTCCATATAAAATAGTAGCATTTTATTAAAAATCACTATCCATAGTTTGTACTTGCAGTCAAAAGAGAAAATACAGAAGACAAAACATGATGTCAGTTTATCTTACTGCTATGAAAATACAGATGAAAAAAAAGAAAGTTACATTAGCATTATAAAAATTGTATTACCCTGTGTATATAGAAAAGACGTCAGTTTATTTTTCATGTATTATACCTATCTCTTATTGAGGAGATCTTTTGAGTATAGTACTAAATAGAAACCAAACAGAACATATTCACTAGGCTGGATTCAACTACTTGTGGATGCCACCTCCCTGGAAGTGTTCAAGATCAGGCTGGATGGGGCCTTAAGAGGGGGTCTAGCAGAAGGTGTCCATGTCATGGGGATAGGAAAGAGGTGATCTTAAGGTCCCTCCCAACTCAAACCATTCTATGAAAAAAAAAAAAAAAAAAATAGAAAGGAAACTTGGAACTACAATTAGACAGTGAAAGCTATATCCTCATTCTCAGAGCTGGATTTCTTTGTATGCTTCTGCCTAAGATCTTGACTCGTGGAAACATCTAGATTCTTCTTCTGAAAAACTAGATGGTATTTGTGCCTACCTTCCTTACCTGTAAAGGAGATGAACTGTTTTTAAGCTTTCAGGAGAGTGTTCTTGAAAAACTGAATACTTGCTAGCTCCTTTATCCTCAATGGAAGCTTCCCATGGAATCCCTCCCATGTGAGCTTTGAGCGAACTGAAGTGCCTCATTCCCAGTTGGCAAACCTAATATTTGTATGACGAAGTAGCCCTATACACATTCCAGGAACTTGATGGATAACCTGCAGGAAAAATTCTTTCTTTTCTGTCTTGCTTAAGCATCTAGTATACCCTTATACTTTATGCAAGAATACAGGAATTAGGTACTTTTGGTTTTGTCGGTATCTTGGGACAAGCCATGAAAACAAGTCTGTCTCTTCTACACCATAAGCGAAGCTTGTCATGGTTTAGGGTCAGGGCAGTCCGCTATTATTGGAGTGTCTAAAATCTTGTACAATAAATTGATCATTACTGTTTGAAAACTTTTCTAGCTAAATGAAATATTTCACCACTGTGGATCACGCAATTTAAAAGTCAATATTTGATGTGGCACATCCAGATGGGCTGGGCCAGTATTAATGTCTTGCTTTCTCCATCCAATACAACACTGTCAGCAATAGAGCTAGCTTTAAGTGAACTAGTTTATCTGCACTGTAGAGTAGCAAAGATCTTGGCTCACAGAAATGATGTACCTGTGTCAGTTGACTGCTCAATGAATATGATTGTGAATAGCCCCTAGAGAGGAGGATGATCAGTCCAAGCACTGTAGCTGCATTGATTCCAGTTCTGAACCTAACTCATTCAGAATCANTATGAGAAGAGGCTAAGGGAACTGGGGTTGAACCTAACTCATTCAGAATCGACATGGGGATCTCCATGAAGACATATTCAAGATGTACCACTACCGTGTTTGTCTGAAACACAACTAAAACTAGCTAAGACCCACAAGAGAGAATAACTTTTTTATTTCGAGGTATCCTTTGCCACAGTGATGTACCTCTGTGAGTCTGAGATGAAACTGCTATAATATGCTGTGTGTGGGTCTGTAGGCTGAAATGGAGATGGGAGGAGTGACAACAAAATATAATTGCCCCACATACATAGTATTTTGTGTTTGTACAGCATTGATCTCTGGTGACTACTGATTTGTTTCTGGATGGAGGATATGTGAAATATTGTGCCTTTTAGATACATTTTGCATCGGACAGGACAGCATTTGAAATGAATGATGACAGCAATTACATCCAGGTGGCTCAAGCTTGTCATGGATACTTATTCACATTTTTCAAACTGAAATGACTAAAATAATAACCAAATGCAAATCATATGAATTGGGACTTCACTAGCCTGACTATGCACTTTTTTTTTAGGTTAAATGAATCCAATGATCAAATTCTGATTGTGTTCTATGGTTGTGATTTGTATACAAATGGTGCCTGTAACAACCCTACACTATGTCTTTGGGGATGTTTATCTACACATACACAGATGCATATTCACTCATTTTTATGGATTTCTACCTCAGATGGTATATTTACTCAGTGTTTCTCATGCTTTTTCCAGTCATCTTAGTTCACTTGTCAAGGTTTTCTTTTCCTTTGCAAAATTCTGGGGTCACAATGGTTTTGGTAGTAAGAAGCTGCTAACACCAGATGTATAGTCTACATTTTAAAATTACAATGTATAGGTGATAATGATAGTACTATATTTGGCATTCTGTTGAGTGGATCCAGTTTTATCAGCTTTTGAAGAAGCATATATATGGATATGAGCAATAAAAGAGTTAATTTGAAGTTAGAAGTGACAAATTCATTTCCATATGTTGCTCATCATGACATAGAACTGAGGTTTTGCAGTGTCAGATTATGCACTGATCTATGTGTGACAAGTTTGTTAGTAATTTTAAATAAGTGTCTAGGAATAAAGAGTGTAAGATTACTGATGCAGGGTCAGCCGTAGAAAGAGAAGGAGAATGTGTTATGAAATCTGTGATTCTGCATTGTTGTTCTAAAAGTATTTATATTTCTCTTACTTGACTGTGCAATATATCAGAAAAAAAAAAAAAAGTGAAATAGATCAGAAATGCTACAACTTACCATGTTTGTCTATCTGCTTTACAAGCAGGTGTAACAGGAGAATAGTTTATTCCCTTTATTTGCTATCCAAAGATTGAAAGAACAATCTACCTTGCTCAGTAACTTCTTCCTTCTGTACTCTTTGCATAATACAGTAGAAAAAATATATAGGAACATCACGATATTGTAGGACAGTTTATGTCCACTTTCTTGTTCCTAAGTACAAACACAAACAAAATTTGCAACAAATAGATATGTTGTGCCTGTCAGGAGTTCAGTTTCAAACATCTGACATGGAAAAATGTCTAAATTTGAAATGGTAATAAAAGACAAAGAAATACTCTTAATTTTCTGCATATTTACTTGGATCTTTACTTTTCCTCTTGGATCTAGGGAAAATCAAGCTTAGAATGGAAATGTTCCTCATCTGAACACTTCTGAATACTCCTGAGCATTCCTTCCTATCTAGTGCTGTCCATAGCAAAGACTGTGAATCCGACAAGTGCACACACTACCATTTTTAATATCTTTCCCAGATATATCTGGTCTAAATTTTGGGTTTCCAAATAATAGTACAGCTAACTCACAATACATTATAGGTAAATTATAGAAGTCTTTCAGCACTTGAGGATTCCTACATAGGTAGATCTTTACTGACATATGAGTAGAAGTTTGCAGACAACAGTTCTGTTTCCTTATGGATAACATGTGTGGGCCCCAGATTCCTTGATGTTCAAGTGTTTTGTTGTAGCAGGTTTGGAGTAAGAAATTAATTTCATATCTATCAGAAGCTGTTTAATAGGTATGTAATTCAATTGCTTTTCACTGTACAATTCGATACATTAGGATCTTTGAATATTTCCTGATTTTAATAAAAGGTTTATTCTTTTGTTAGTAGGAAAAGCATATAAGTGTTTCACTTGAATTGCACATTGTGAGTGAGTACTGAGTAAACTGTTATTGCAGCTACCTAATTGCTCATGACAGGTATGCAAAACTAACTTGAATGATAAAGAGTGTTCCCGGAGAACTTCAAATGCTTAGGCCAGATATGTGAAGTATTAAGGTTTGCTAATTGGAAACTCTATTTACTTAATTAAAATACAGTGCTTGTGTGCTAATACAAATGAGAACAGTCAATATGTAGCTTGCAGGCATAAACAAAAGGGGATTACCTACCTGAAAAACACATTTACCTTAATTACAGCACCCAAATTTTGTAAGTCTGTTCCTAATGAAAATGAGAGGGCAATATAAAAAGAATTGAGGTTAGCATTTTGCTCATGAGATTCATTAAAAAAAACCCCAGCTTCTAAAACAGTGTCTATGTATTTTCTTTGCCACGTTCTCAACATAAGAAACATTGCTAAAGAAGTGTTGTTAGTATTTTATTGTATTTAAGCTTTAACTTTGATCTGATTTGCTCATAGAATACCCTTAGCGACTCTCAAAGGACAAGAATGATTGTCCTGTAATTTGTACTAACGATGCCAATAACAGAAAGATCACTGTTCTAAAAAAAACATACTAATCCAAATATAGCCATACACAGCTTGGCAATCAGCAGGAAACACCATGACATACACATCAAAAGAAAGTGAAAGTGAGATCTGTTAAGCTAAATGTCACTTTCAGGGGCACCACCTTAGGAAGTAAAGTGACTTGGCAACAGCACATAGGTGTTTTTGACAATGAAACCTTTTTTTCCAATTTTTTTTTTTTTAATGAAAAGCTGTTTTTTCTGAAAGTGACCATGAACTCTGTCACAGGCATGATTCCTCTCCCACTGTGAACAAATATTGGATCTGGGAACAAGCTGCCCCACAGTATTTGTGATTCAGCCTGTTTTCTTATCTAGTTGAAAGAATGTGTCAAATCATAGGACTGCATGAGTTGTCATACTCTACTCCAGCAAACTAAATGCATTTAACAGCGATCTTGGTGCCAAAGAATTAATACATGAAAGAAGAAATAAATTATACACCTGCTGCTTGAATTTTGAATATCATTCCAATACCAGGCAAAGAAAGGACAGAAAACCAAATGTTGTAAAAGTAGATTGAAAAGGGTCTGTGGTGCAGCTTCACCTTTCATTGAGGCCACCTGATATTCAGAAATGCTGCGCAAAGCCCAGGAATGTCATAAGCAAATGGCAGTGCCTGCAGCTTACCTCTGGCCACACAACACTGTTCTGCCATAGGAATGTAAGAGTTCTATATTGAGTGCCTTTGATTGAAAATTGCAAACTGATTTAATTTCTAAACTAAGGATCCCCTGATCTTGTAATAGCCATCTCTAATGGCACCTTTCTGATGCTTTTGTAAAAATTGTCTAAGGTAAACTTGAAAACATGATCTTTACAAATGCACGCATCCAGGTTCAGCTGATGTCTTTGAAGTTTGTGCTGTCAATGTAAAGTAATTGAGATTGTGTTATGGCCGAATAGCAGTATATACCTTCCTTCCGATCACTGTTGCTCTTTCACAGACAGCAGAGTTCTGCCACCCCCTTTCTGCTTTGAGACACTTGCCTCCCTTTTGTTGGCAATTCATAGCCCCTAATCATTGTGTCAATCAATGGTTTACTGGTCCCTTCGTAAATCCGCTCACTGGAATTCCTCGGGTAGAAAAATAAACAACAAATTCAGTGAGTGAAGGAAGAAAAAACAGGGTGTATGTGACCACAGTGCTGCTAAACTCCGAACAATCTCAGCTTCTCATAACTGCAAACCCATTAAGTTATACCCCTACAATTAGGTGAGGTTTGGACTATGGCACTGGAGAAGGAAGGTGGATGCAACTTCTTAAACCAGAATTACAATGTAACATTATGGATAAACAATAGGCTGATGAGGGAGTCCTTGTGAAAATACATCACAGACAAGTGTGGGGTCGTTGCTTGCCTTCCGTTGCATTCCCTTTCTCGTTCTCCGTCCCTCTCTTCTCTTTTTTTTTTTTTTTTCAGGTACTGTGTAAAGGGCAAAACATAACCTTTTTCCCTCTTACTTTGTTGAAGATGTAGGTTTTCCCATTTGGGGTTATTTACCTCCTCCTTTGTGTCAGCGCACCTGGGTGATTCATTGCAGGTCATTGCCAGCTGAGCACTACTGTTATCAGTATGTAGTAATACCTGTGACTGCACCAGTGAGATCAGGAGACCACAGTATGTACGTGTATGTGAAAGTTCTTTCCAGCAAGAAGGACTTCTTCCCTAAAACAGAGACCCTTATTCAAATGGCAGCTACAGGACTGCAGAGTTGTGTGTATTGCAAAGATTTTGCCTGCATGGAGCTCAAATTTGCAATGGCATCAACTTCAGTTTAAAACAAATCACTGACGGCCTTATGTCACAAGATATTTAAATGTGCTTTACTTTGTTATTGGTTCACCAACTAGTGTGAACTTTTCACTGACTTGATAAGCTAATTACCTAAAGCTCATACTAGTCTATGGCTTTCTCAGAAAAAAAGCCTGATTATTGCATTCAGGCATTCATTAAGGAAGTAGCTGCCCATGAGGTTTAATTTATTTGCATTTGGTGCCTGATCCCTAAAAGCCATCTCCCAAGACCATATAAAGACTTTACTGCCCCTCATGTTTCCCCTCTACTAATAGCCCATTGTTAGCTTCTGGCTGATGACTCTAACCACTCAAGCCCTGCCAGGAGGAGGGATCAGGCGAATTCTCCTTAACCTGCTCTTGACAAAGTTAGTCAGATGAGCTTAAACCACTTTCATTGACAGATTAAGTTAACCTGACTGACTTTGCCTGAAGAGAATGAGCAAGGGTTTGTATGATCTGTCCCCTGGAAGAGCTGTGGGAAGAGTCACCTCTGACAGAATGACTGAGAGTTGCAAAGTCTTCATGGACTACAGCAATTTGCAAAATGAGTGAATCCATGACCCAAGTATAGGCACCATTGACCTAAGTGGTATAGTGTACAAAAATAATGATTATACCTAAAAGCATGATATGAGGAGCAGCCTCCATGACTATGCCTAATAATAGTAAATTAAACAGTGTGAGGCAGTTTGGGGACTGGCATGTGATCGTTCATGCTGTTTACTTGTTAACATGTTCCCTGGCAATTTTGGCCTGGGACAATAAACCAGAAGAGCACAGCTTGGTGACAGCATCATCAGGTCAATCAGCAGTATGAAGAAGACTAGCTTTGTGAGAGAACGGAGAGAAGGTTTTATCTTTGTAAGTATGAGTCGTGCCATGCCACTTGCCATCAGGGCAATGAGGAGGATTCACTTGGCATAGAAGAGGAACTGAACTCATTGCATAAGTGGCCAAGTTCCCTAGGATGCTCTGCATCCTCCCTGGAAATCTGAGGTATTCTGGCCACCTGGGTTACATACCATGTGTTTCACTTGACTAAAAGGGAAGTCTAAAGAAATCACCTAATTCAAGGCACTGAAGTGTGTAAAATTAGGATTCGTGAGAGTTCTTTCCTGTCTACTTATTTTTGTATGGACAAGCTTGAGTATCTACAGGTTACTTGAATATTTTCTTATTACTTGAATATCTCTATCCTTGGAGATATTCACAAGTCATCTGGACTTAGTCTTTGACAACTGCCTCTAGGTGGCCCTGCTTGAGCAGGGCAATTGGACCAGATGACCTACAGAGATCCCTTCCAACCTCAGCCATTCTGTGTTCCTGTGATACTTGACCTGATAATGTAAGGGTGTGTTGAAGCAGACAGTGTCTGCTCCCTTAAGGTCTTGTGGTCAAGGACTTGTCAAATTAGATGATAAGGAAAAGGTGGAAACTCAAAACTCAGCTACTGGGAAAGACTGGCATGAATGAGGTGAGTGAGGGGCTCAGTGCCAGTGGCTGGAGTGTGACTGTGGGTCACAGCTGATGCAAGTGGTGCCAGCTGCTGACAGTGGCGAGTGTCTGTATCTGCCACAATCCTGGTGTGCACAGTGTGCATATGCCATTCACCAGTAAACTCCAAATTGGACTTACCAGCAAGTAGGAGGCCCCAGATCTGGAGAGGAATATCTGGTGGGTGGCGGGTCTATGTGGGTATCTGGGGAGACCTGGGGGTGTAGGGTGCCTATGGGATGAGTGTGTGAGTATATATCTGCACAAAGCACCGAGCTGGACTAGTCAGTGAGTCAGGAACCCACGGGTCAGGAGGTCGTTTTGTGTGTGCCCACATGAGCGACCTCCTGTGTCTAACAGCCCAAGAGGAGGAGGGGAAGGGACTGTCTGTGCTTACCTCTTATGTTAGTCCTGTATGTAGGTGTAGTTCAAGGCAATGCCCTCTCTGTGTAGCTGGCCATGTTCATGTCCTCTGTGCATGTGTGTGTGTGTGTTTGTGTCTGGGATATGTGCTCAGCTTCCCTACTGCATGAACCCACAAATGGGAAAGTGGTAGCCATGTCCCTTGGCCTGGGCAGAGACCCCAGATTCCCAGGACACCTGTGTGGGCTCCAGTGGTTGAACAGGAGAAGGTAGCTGCTCCTAATATCCCTTAACAAACAATTTATAATACAACTTGCTGATTAAACCTGGAATTTGGAGCCTACGTATTTGATTTGCAAAGAAAAAATATGAATCATATCAAATTTAATATATTCTGATATTTCTTCTGTTCTCCCAAAATATGTAAGAATTGTGTTAATCTGTGTTTCTAGGGGAAAAGAATAAAACCATCATATTCAATCCTGTTTTTCAGTCCGCGCTAAACATGGAGCTGATAAGAATCCGGAGGTTTTCTATGTGATTCTAAATGGGAATGATTAGCTACAAAATTTTTCCTTCAGAGTTTGAAAATTGACGTTCTCTGTTGTCTTTGAGATATATATTGAAAATCATTACAAGTTCTCTTCCATTGCTCGGTAATTTTTTCAAGTTGTTAAAATATTCTTCACCCTTGAGCTGCTTCCTACTCATTGCCTTCTACTTGCAATGCTATCAAAACCCATACACCTTCACAAATGTTCATGACAGTGCTCTGCCTTTCTAGGGTTTGTGCATATCATAGCAAATTATATTCTTATAATCCTCTGCCTTTAAGTCTTATATTAAATCAGTGTAGCCAGGCTACTTCACTTCCACATAGTTTGTCCACTGAATACTAGGACTGGGGCTTATCAGATGATCTTGGTAATTAGAAAAGAATGCCATAATAGAAAGACCATTACTGTCTCATTTGGATTTCCTATGTCAGATGATGAGTTAAAATTACAGTAAAATGGCTAATTTGCAGTGCATAAACATGATACTCAGAACCTAAATTTTGATGCATTTTAAGTTCCTTTTGTTTACAGAAGTAAAGCCTCTCCTAGAGGGTTTGAGCTGGCTCTTGACATAAACTCTCGATTTTCTTGATGGCTATGAATCCCCTTAATCCCTTGCATTCTTTGTAAATTATTTTGTATTACACATTCACTTCATTTCCATTAGATGAGCTGTTTACACAAGTTATCGATATGAACATATTTTTTAATTTATTTTTAAGTAAGTTATTTTTATTTAGATTATTCAGAGCCAGGCCAGAACTTCATAATTTAACAAATAAAACTGGGATTTATTCAATATAGATTACAGTTCTTCCTTGCAAGTCTTTAGGAATACTCAGTACTTCTTTGTGTTTGGAAACTACTTTAAGAGCATAATTCACTGATTTCTCTCATATAGGTGGAGGCGAATGTAGAATTTTCAGTGCAGAAATTTGTCCCCTTGGAAGTCCAAGTAAACTGTGCCTGCAGGTCATATAACTGAGTGTATTTGACAACTGAGGTACAAATATACGAGTGTCTCCGTAACTTGAAATAGATTTAAGAGACAGCTTGTACAGAAGTGAACAAAAATTCCATCCCCATTCATCTTACCCATTCTAGCGTCTACCTGTTGTCGAGCCTCATTTCTGGATGCACCCAGGATGTGGATAGTCCATTGGTGACAGTATCTGAAGCAAGACTTGGAAGGATTACTTCAGAGATAGTGATCCAACAGATAAGTTTGGTTACATACAGATCTTTGAGTTGTGGAGGTGAGACATAGTCTGCTTGATATCCTGTGGGTAACTTCTGGACGCAGGGAATGGTATCAGGGGGACACTGTCTCACAGTAGGTGGAAAACCCCTCATAATAATGTAGATAGTCAAACTCCATGTAGTTATGGACCAAAGTCCTTGGTAACTAGAGTTCTGCCAGCAGCTCACTGTACAATTTGGTAACAGAGAAGTGAGCAGCTTCTCAGCAAGTGGAGATTGCACTCCAGTTTTGATCTTAAAGGCACAACTCACTTTTGGTAAAGACACAAAGCACTCGGTTCACTTGCTACAAAGAACACACTGCAAAG
Source organism: Baryphthengus martii (assembly GCA_013396935.1). NCBI lineage: Eukaryota > Metazoa > Chordata > Aves > Coraciiformes > Momotidae > Baryphthengus > Baryphthengus martii. Next base: position 19,107 of record VWZK01011770.1, on the reverse strand, counting down.
ACACAGCAAGGGAGTGCCATTACAAAATATCCTTGATGCAGGTGGCAAAAAAACTTCTCTTTGCCTTTTTCTTATATTCTTTTATACTGCCTATACTTATCTTTTACAAACTGATCGGTGCATTTACAGATGATCAAGAAAGAGCTTGATGCTCTGTTTCCTAGAGTCCTGAAAAATAATAATGTCATCCTACAAGAAATATTATCCATTCTATCCTGCTAGAGCACTGCTTGTTGAAGAATGACTTTAGCTTATGGAGTTCCAAATTTCTGCCTTGAGTTGCTGGCACATTAGGAAATTGCATACAGAGAATAATGCAGTGCACTGTACGTTTGCAAAGCCTTACTTGTTCACTCTAATTTCCTTTAAAGGCATGCCTCACACGAAGAGCCTGGTGTTTAGCTGCTGGTCTCAGAGAAGCAACTTAGAGGACCTTTGAAGCTGGCAGGAGATATCTCAGGCGAAACTCAGGAATTAAGGGTCTGTTTGAAATTCTTGTGTTTTTGGCATAAGGTTATCAAACTCCCATTGCAGGAAACAAGAAATATCTGTTAAAAGACTTACTGATACTTTGATGGCCCACAGGGAGAACTTCACATGACTGATGAAGCGCAAGTTAAGAAAACATATGTAGTGGATGTTGTCTACCTTGACTTCAGCAAGGCTTTTGACACTGTCTCCCGTAATATCCTCACAGGTAATCTTAGGGATGTATGGGTTAGATGAGTGGGCAGTGAGGTGGACTGAAAACTGTCAGAATGACAGAGCTCAGAGGGTTTTGATCAGAGGTGCAGAGTCTAGCTCGAGGTCTGTAGCTAGTAGTGTTCCCCAGGGGTTAGTACTGGGTCTGGTGTTGTCCAACATATTCCTCAATGATCTGGATGGAAGGATAGAGTGTATCCTCAGCAAGTTTGCTGATGATACAAAGCTGTCAGGAGTGGCTGACACACAGAAGGCTGTGCTGCCATTCAGTGAACTGGACAGACTGGAGAGTTGGGTGGAGTGGAACCTAATGAAGTTTGACAAGGGCAAGTGGCAGAGTCCTGCACCTGGGGAAGAATAACCTCATGCACCAGTACAGGTTAGGGGTTGACTTGCTGGAAAGCAGCTCCATGGAGAAGGACCTGTGAGTCCTGGTGGACAACAGGTTAACCACGAGCCAGCAATGTGCCCTTGTGGCCAAAAAGGCAAATGGCATCCTGAGGTGTGTTAAAGAGTGAGGCCAGCAGGTCAAGGGAGGTTCTCCTCCCTCTCTACTCTGCTGTCCTTAGTGAGGCCACATTTGGAGTACTGTGTCCAGTCCTGGGCTCCCCAGTTCAAAAGAGACAAAGAACTACTGAAGAGAATCTAGCAGAGGGCCATGAAGGTGATTAGCGGATTGGAGCATCTCTCTTATGAGGAAAGGCTGAGAGACCTGGGGCTGTTTAGCCTGGAGAAGAGAAGACCGAGAGGGGATCTGCAGTGGATTGACCTTGGCTGAATGCCAGGTACCCACCAAGTCACTCTATCTCTCCCCCCTACTTCCCTCAGCACAACAAGGGAGGAGAGAGTAAGACGGGAAGAGCCCGCAGGGTATGATAAAGGGAGTTTAATAGGAAAAGGCAAAAAGCAAGCCACATGCATGCAAAGCAAAACAAGATTTTCTTCTCTACTTCCCATTAGCAGGTGATGTCTGGCCTTTCCCAGGAAGCAGGGCTCTGGTACATGTAGCGATTTCTCGGAGGACAAGTGTCTTCACAAACGGATGACCCCGTCCTCCTCCTCCTCCTTTCTCGCCCTTTTATACTTGAGCTGACATCACATAGTGTGGAATATCTCTTTGGTCAGTTTGGGTCAGCTGTCCTGACTGTGTCCCCTCCCAAGATCTTGCCCACCCCATTTCACTGGGCAGGAGGGGGAGGGGGGTGAAAATGTTGGAAAGACAGCCTTGGTGCTGTACGAACGCTGCTCAGCAGCAGCCACAACACGGACATCTTACCTGCCTCCCAATACAAAGCACAGTACCATAAGAGCTGCTCTGGGGAACATTAAGTCCATCTCAGCCAAACCCAATACAGGATCTTACTAATGTTTACAAATATCTAAAGGGAGGGTGTCATCCTCTAATGGGGCCAGTCTCTTTTCAGTGGTGCCCAGTAACAGAACAAGGGGCAATGGGCACAAACCGGAACACAGGAATTTCAGTGTGAACATGGGGAAAACTTTATTACTTTGAGAGCGACATAGCACTGGAACTGGCTTCCCAAGGAGGTTGTGGAGTCTCCTTCTCTCAAGACTTTCAGAACCCACCTGGATGCTTTCCTGTGCAACCTGATCTAGGTGAGCCTGCTTTAGCAGAAGGTTGGACTAGATGGTTTCCAGAGGTCCTTTTCAACCCCTACCATTCTGTGATTCTGTGAAAATAAAGCTACCCCAGCCATTGCCAAACAGAATGCTACACATTGTGGTATAAATTGGTGTGGAGGTGACACAGAAGGTTCTTGGATAATGTTACATTTCTGCCACTATGCAGTAAGGCATATACTATATAACCATGAACTCCCAGTATCACTGGGAGTATGGACTTAGATGGGCCTAGATGTGGATGAGAGAGACAAGAGTACTGTGCCCAGTAGCACAGAAAGTGTACAAGAAAAGGTTTTATTTTAAAAGTGCACACAAATAAATGCACACATAAGTACTGAAAATATAAAGAAGATAAAATTGGTGTAAGCTGTGGGGAATTGCACCTTTACTGCACTCTTAATAAGCAATCGGGACAGGTGATTTAGAGAATTGGATAAAGTAGATTAAATAGGACTCAACTCTGTGTGACTACCGATCATATTCCTGCTGAGTTGGTTTTACAATCTGAAATCATGCATAAAATTGGATCCCTTTTCATAATGTAAAACTTGATTTATGATTTGGAGAGAAGATGGTTTGACCTGGGACGGAGGTGGGGGATGGTATGGGGAGCAAGCTAAATAAAAAGTTTTGAGCAGTTTAGGAAAGGGAAAAAATACAGTATGAAGGTAAATAAACAAAAATGAAAATTATGTGAAAGGAAACTTTACATGAAGTAGAGAGGTTGTCATAACAAAGATGTGGTGACCACCCAAATGCATACTTTGACAGAGAAAAAGAGTACAGAAATACATTGTAATAGTATGGAAATATATTGTAATAATGACCTATGTAAAGAAATTTGTGGCTTTCTGTTTACCCAATCCATCAGTTTTATTGTATTGATATTGAAAGACATCCATAGAATATTCATCTTGGTAAACAACCAAGGAATCTGAAGGAGAGTCTGAAGAAGCTAAACTACACGTAGTTGTCAAATACTATTTTTGGACACCACATTTCTGATTTTTTTATTACTCATAAATGGTATATAGGGGAGAACCTTGAATCTTAAACAGATTGGAAGAAGTCAACTGAGACTGTTTGGATAGTTGTGCAGAAGCTCCTGTCAGTAGTGTCAGTTCTTGGATGATTGTGTGGTGAGATGGATTTAGAACTGGCGGAGGGACAGAGCCCAGAGAGTTGTGGTCAGTGGAGCAGACTCTAGCTGGAGGCCTGTGACTAGCGGTGTCCCCCAGGGGTTGGTACTGGGTCCAGTGCTGTTTAATATCTTCATCAGTGACCTGGACGAGGGGATGGAGTGTACCCTCAGCAGGTTTGCTGATGATACAAAACTGGGAAAAGTGACTGACAAGCCGGAAGGCTGTGCTGCCATCCAGCGTGACCTCGACAGACTGGAGAGCTGGGCAGGGAGAAATTTACTGAAATTCAATAAGAGCAAATGTGAAGTTCTGCATCTGGGAAAGAACAACCCCATGTATCAGTAGAGATTGGGGGCTGATCTGTTGGAGAGCAGCTCTGGGGAAAAAGACCCGGGAGTCCTGGTAGACAAGAGGATGACTGTGAGCCAACCATGTGCCCTCACGGCCAGGAAGGCCAATGGCATCCTGGGATGCATTAGAAGGAGCGTGGTCAGCAGGTCAAGGGACATTTTCCTGCCCCACTACTCTGTGCTGGTGAGACCCCGCTCAGAGTACTGGCTCCAGTTCTGGGCACCCCAGTTCAAGAGGGACAGGGAACTACTGGAGAGAGTCCAGCGTGGAGCCAGTAAGCTTATTAGAGGAGAGGAGCATCTCCCTTATGAGGAGAGGCTGAGGGAGCTGGGACTCTTTAGCTTGGAGAAGAGGAGACTGAGGGGTGACCTTATTTATGTTTATAAATATGTAAAGGGCAAGTGTCAAGAGGGTGAGGCCAGGCTCTTCTCGGTGATGTCCAATGACAGGACAAGGGGTAATGGGTGCAAACTAGAGCATGGAGGTTCCGTGTAAACACAAGGAAAAACTTTTTCACAGTGAGAGTGACAGAGCACTGAAACAGGTTGCCCAGAGAGGTTGTGGAGTCTCCTTCTCTGGAGACATTCAAAACCCGCCCAGACACGTTCCTGTGTGACCTACTCCAGGTGATCCTGCTTTGGCAGGGGGGTTGGACTCGATGATATTTCAAGGTCCCTTCTAGCCCCTAACATTCTGTGATTCTGTGACTTCAGCAGAGGCACTAAATGAAGCAAATCTCCAACTCTTGACTCTCAGGAATGACTACACAACAAATGAGTTGTCTCCTCTGATCCTTCTCGAATGCTTTTGATATTATGAAGCATTAGAAGAGAAAAAAAAAAAAAAGAAAAAAAGTAGTAAATTTGTGATGGCTATTGCTTAGTATGAAATGGGATTGCCACACAGAATAACAGCATAGGTTAGGGGAACTCAGAGAACTGAACACTGAGACAGAGGTCATTATCACAATGTGTTATCATACAAAAGGCTGTTGACACGTGTGTTAATGGGTTAAAGGTTGTCTTTAGATAACAGGATTTCAGCTTCTTTGAAACATCTCTCTTGTCTTTTTGTTTTACATAGTTTATTTTAAGAGATTGTTTCTGTGGAAAATCAAATAAATATTCTACAGCCTTCATGGGATGAATATTGATGTTTGTTTTCCTTTTTAATCAGGCCACATCGTTGCTTCTTCCTCAAGATAATTTTAAATCTTGATTTTTCAAAAATGTTATTTTATGTTTATTTTCACATGCTTGTTTTCTCCTGTCCAATGCGATTTGGTTTATTACCTATCATTCAATATGCCTTGTAGGACTTAATATGAGAAGACAAACAGCAACATTATTATCCACACTAAGCACATTTAGAAATGTTTGTTTTGCTTGCTGATTCTTTGAAGTGAACCATTTCCTGATTTGTAAGGCTGGCAGAGTCCACAGTTTTAGGTGTTTATCAGTCACAGCACTCCCTCTTATGCCAATAGGCTGTTTCTTTGATCATTTTCTAGAAGTTTCAAAATATTAGGGAAAGCAGCCCAGAGATATTTTGGTTGGATCACAATGCAGACTTAAAAATATCTTAGGTCTTTGATTATTGATGGCACTTTACTTCAGTCAAGACATTCAAATAACCCTTATGCTGGCAAAGACAGGCAGCTAAATTATGCCTTTATTTAACTTAGAGTGAAATTAAGAGAACATTTCTATTATTTCACATAATTTAATGTTATCAGGCAGACTTTTAGCACAGAGGCTGCAGAAGTGTAGGGGTGACGCCAAAGGATCTACACTGATGTTCCTGTATGCAGTGATTTTACGCAAATTCAAGCATAATCGTAAGAATATCTGATACTAAATTCTTGATGGGAAAAAAAAATCCATCTACAGATTAGATTATTTTACAAATTATAGGCATAAATTACCGTATATAATGTGACTGTGATGTAATTATTTTTGACTGTCTAAACTGATGTAAACAGTTCTTACAAAGAATTTGTCTCTTAAAAGTGCGAGTGCTTTCTGCCAATTACCTGACAGGAAGGTGCAACTCGTGTCCTGTATAGCTGGAGAACAGGAAATACATTCTTCACACAGTGATTTTAGAGGCCACATGAGGCAAGATTTTCATAAGCAATTCCTAGATAAAAGTTTTCCGCTCTCCATGGGTAGTATTTGAAAAAGCAACTGGGGACTTCTGCAATGCTAATGACTTAACAGATATTATCCTCTGTCATGTATATTTAAAATCCTCCCATCAAATACATATATTCTGTAAAGTGCTGATTATATGTTTCTTTCTGTTGTTTGTACTTTTTAAAAAGAATATTTGCTGATCAAAATTGGAAGCATAGGTAAAGTCTAATTTGGGACATTACACTGTCGTAATAACAATGACTATTNNAAAAAAAAAAATAATTTTTTCCAAAAAAAAAAAAAAAAAAAAAAAAAAAAAAAAAAGCTTGGACTTCAGGCTTGGACTTCTAACATATCTTCAGGTGCACTTTACAGACTGCTCAGCAGGGAAATCAGTTAAAGATCTGTAAACAAATAATGCTCTGTATAAACATTTATAAATTGCAGATTATCTGCTTTGATTTTCCTGGAGCTTATTCATGCATTTTCATGGAGAAGCTTGAGCTTCCATGAGAACCACTATAATAAGATTCTGTGATTATTTTATATGTTTCGTTTAATTACATGAGATTTTCCCACATTATAACAATTCTTGTGGCACCTCACTTCAGTCTTATTTTACAACACGTAAAATGTTTCATGCTGTGAGACTATCTATTTTAGATACCCTGTCTTTATTAGCAGCTTATGGAAGTATCAGTCTGGGGAAAGGATGTTTTATTAGGTACAGAGCTGCCTATTTCATTGTCATTTTTTCTCCCAAAGTACTGGACTTGAATACGGTGAGTATTCCCAAATACAATTACAAAATGATGGCTTCCACTATAAACATTTGTTTTATGAATGTAATTTTTTTCCACATTGGGGCAAAAAATCTAAATCTGCTGCAGAGGAAAGCTAGCTGTTTGGATCACAATGGAATTAATAATTTTTTTCTCTCAGTGGAGAATAAATTAATTTTGCTTTTCCTAAAGTTTGATAAGATCCTCAACTGGTGAAGATAAAAATAGTTCCTGTCATGCTCTAAGGGGCATTTGCCCTTTTATACTTCCTTTCCCCAGAACAAACCAGAAAAAAACTGGTGTCCTTGCAGAGTTTGACTCTACACTGAGTATAAGAATGACAAAATCAAGTGGTTTTATATATAGAAAAATATTAGTGTAATCCTGAGAAAGACAATGAGATATACTGCAATATAATCCTGCTATTTTAACAGATGAGGCAATCTCCAATTTGTGCAACTCCAGAGAGGTTGTTTCCAGAGATTGTCTAAAAGGCTAAGTGTGCCCCATTGACTGCAAATTTCCTTTAGCCGTGGAATTCCAAACTCTTCGATCAATCTTCCTACATGTTTTTGCTATTTCTATTTTGCTTTGTGTGTTATGAAGTCAGTCACACCAGTAAGACAACTCCAAGAAATTAGCAATGGAGAGACATATTTTCAGGGGACAGAGGAAGGAGAGAGCTGTCAGGGATTATGCTTCAAAAGTGTGATACCCTCAGCTGCACACAGAAGCATGCTCACAGTATCCTATGGCTTCTGATAACTCTATAGAGTTATAACTCTATATAGAATTATCAGAAGTTAAATTCACATAAGATATAGTAAAAATGCAGTCTCAACAAATAAAGGTCTTTGTAAACAGGATCAAAATAGGGAGAGAGACAAGATGTCTAGATAAATGCCAGAAGTCTAAAATTAAGGTGGGGCTAAAAGAGTATGGGCATAAAGAGAATCAGAAACTTGATGAAAGAAGCACATTCAAGAGAACACTATAAAAGCAAGGCAAAACTGATTTACGAATGACAGAGGAGGAAAGACTGATGCAAAACTGAAAGTAAGTTCTGCTATGCAAGTGTTGTTAAACAAACCAGTTTTGTGGGATCCTAAGATCCACTGTGATGGTGATACCCATGACTTCAAATGTATCTTTTTTTTCTAGGAGCAAAAATCTTCCCAGAACTTCTGCAAGAATTTAAACTTCACAAAGAGGAATTATAATTATGAAGGAGCCCGTTAAAACATAATTAAAGGAGCAGCTGAGGTGAGGAGTTATCACTGAAATACAACGGTGTAGTACGCTGGGACCTGTGCTGTTCAATGTACTCATTTTTCTAGGAAAGAAGATACACAATGAGATGACAAGTTTCCTGATACCTTAACATTTTTCTGGATATTGAAATTCAAAGCCAGCTGAAGAGAGTTAGGGAAGAGTCTCATGGTACTGAATGGCTGGGAGATAAAGTGGTAGATGAAATCCAGTGTTGATAAATGCAAAATAATGCACCTGGAGAAAAACAAGCCTAAGTATGTATACACAGTGATAGCTTCTAAATTAGCTATTACTGCTCAGAGGATAAATTGTTGCTATGGATAATTCTATGAGAACATGTCACAACACAGTGTTCTGTACCAGACAAATAAGCAGGCTAGGAATTATTAATAAAGAATAGAGAACAAATCACAAAATATCATTATGTTCCTGTGCACATTTACGGTGCAACCAAATCCTGAATACTGTGTGTAGATCTGGTTGTCCTCCTCCTCATCTTTTCAAAATAGGTATAATAAAGCTAAGCAAAGGTTCAGAGAAGGGAGAGTTATGTTCAAAGCTATTGAATGGATCAGGATTCTTCATCTTTTAGGTGACCAAGGAGTAGAAAATGGAAAAAAAAATCCACCAAGGAAATCATAAATGGCATTGAGAGTATTGATAAGGAACAATTAAATACAGTTTCTCATAATACAGGAAGAGCCTTAGATAAGTTAACAGGCAATAGGTTGCAAGCAAGCTTCTGCAAGACCCTGCAATATTCTTGCCACAGGATAGCTTTGACAGTCTTAACAGAGAAGGTATAATATAATTAGACCAATTTATGGAAGAAAGGTTATTAAGCATAAAATGCAAACACAATTGCTGGCTAAGGACATCCCTAAGGTTTGTAGAAACAGGGAATGTCTAGTATCACGCTTTATTTTCTTGTGGTTGTGGAGCCTCCTTCTCTGGAGACTTTCAAAACTCTCCTGGACGTGTTCCTGTGCAACCTAATCTAGTAGCAGGGGAGCTTGGACTAGATGATCTCCAGAGGTCCCTTCCAATCCTTAGCATCCGATGATGCAGTCTGTAGCACAGTCCCACCGTGATGCCACCTTCACTGACCTCTTCTCTGACTCTGACTCACTGTCCTGGGTTCAGCTAGGATAGGGTTAATTATCACAGGCAACTGCTGGCCCTTATCCACTGTTTAAGATTGAATATGGACTAGAGGGACATTTTATAGAGGGACATTTCATACGTTTCAGGAAGTCAGTTGCTATATTTTTATATTATTCACCATGACTACTTCTTTCTTTATTCTCTATGAGATCATATCTCCCACTTGAGGTCCATTCTCCCTGATTGTTGGTCCCAGACATGTGCTCACATCAGAACATATTCTAAGGGTGAAAAAGATCTTTATTTATTTCAGATGTGGGTCAAATACAGTGTAATCCTCCTTTTACTCCATGAAGAACATATGATACATTATCTAAATTGTTAACATTTATTTATAGATCCCCTTATATTTTATGACCAGAGTGAGTAAAACATCCATCTACAGAATTGTACAGACAGTATTATAAACCAGACTAAATATGTAATTACTATATTAAATAAAGCAGCAATTCCCCTGAAATAATAAGCTATCTCTGGGTGAGGTTTGCGAGAGAATTGGGTTGTTTATAACACACTCAAACATGAAATAGCTGGCAACTAGAGCTACAACTACCTCCTATGGTAGTTGTATGAAACAACTGTACTGTATTCTAGTGAAAGGAAATATATGTATATTATCTTTTATGGTATTCACAGATTATTACTGAAAATATGTTTCTTTTTCCTACACAGCAAATGTACTGTGTTCAAAATGTCATGCGAAAGAGAAGTCTCACCAAAATACATTTTATCTGTATTTTCATCCTCTGTGAATACTAACAGTGCACACTGTATCTCATGGTAGGGCTGTTAATTCAAATAATTTGTCACAGTCTCACTTCTCACAAGACAAGCAGATCAGATTGTGATGACTAATGTAAGAAATTCACCATTGGTGTATAAGGTTCTATTCAGCAGCTCAGAGAGCTCATTTTATATAATATTTTAAAGTGAACTTAATGATGGTGGAAGTTGCTGTCTTAGAAAAGGAATGGAGTGCAGGTGTTGCATGGCCCACAGCTTTAGCTGTACTCAGGGATGACAGCTCCATTAGTGAACAGGTAGGTTAGTAATATACTCATGCAATTTTTGTTTCCCATTGGGCAAAGTTGGGTTTTTTTGTCTTATGTAATGCGTTGATAAGGGAAAATGTATGCCTTTATGCAGTGCGAAGTCATGTCCTTTCTGTACCCCATGATCTGATGTTACACCAAGGTGACCTGAATCTTCTCATTCTTAGTCAGCTGTGTGAGGTGCAGGGCAAAGGCTGGGGAACCATGCTTTAGGCAGAAGCTATGCCACATTACCGAATCTTACAGCCTAGAATAAGGTTCCTTCTTATCACACTGCTCAAGATGCTCTGGGGCCATCTCTTGCTACCCTATCTATAATGAACTAAAGCAGAACTTGAGATGTACTGCTAATAGACCTGGTTAGTAACAGGGTTATCATTAGCTGTGGTGACAAAAGTAAGCAATTGCGCCCTAGAGAAAAACACAGATCTCTTGTTGCTCTGTATGCAATTGTAACAAAGCTCTTACCTGCAATTGTTTCTGGTAGTTCAGATGCAGCATGCACAGCTTTTAGGAAAAAAAAAATCGCCTAGGTGGGATTTGAATAGGCAGCACATACAGATATTTATTTCGAGTTGTATTGGGTCTGGCTGGGATGGAGTTAACTTTCCCCACAGCAGCCCTCATAGCCTGTACTTTGTATTTGTTGTTGATAACACAGCAGTGTTCTGACTGCTGCTGAGCAGCACTCACACAGTCTCAAGGCTTTCTCTCCAAATCCACCCTTGTCTCCAAAGGCCAGTAGGCTGGGGGACGGCAAGGGGTAGGGAAGGAACATAGCCAGGACAGCTGACCCAAATTGGCCAAGGGGCTATTCCATACCACATGACACCTGCCCAGCAACAAAAGCTAAGAGAAAGGAGGACAGGAGGGGACATCCATTATTAAGACATTTGTCTTCCAAAGCAACTGCTATATATAATGAGGCTGTACTTCATGAGAAGTGGCTGGCCATTGCTTGCTGATGAGAAGTACAGAAAAAATATTTTTGTTTTCCTTTGTTTCCATGTGTGGCCTTTTCTTCTGCTTTACTAAACTGCTTTTATCTTGACCTGCAAGTTCTTTTTCATCTTCTTTTCTTTCCTCCTGTCCTGTTGAAGAGCAGAGTGATAGAGCAGTTTGGTGAGCACCTGGTGGCCAGACAATGTCAACCCACCATAAAAAACATAGTGTAGAGGGGTCAGGGCGTTCCATATAAGGCCTCACCCCTCCACTGTGTGCAGTGGGTGGGAGGCAGAACATACTGTAGAAGGCCATACTTCCCTACCCCTCTCCTCCCGCTGCAGCTAGAGAGGACACTTTTCATAAAGTATACCCTGGAGCAGTCCAAGAGTAAGCTGCCCAACTCTCCCTGCAGGGCTTGGTTCAAAGGACCTCCTGGGCACTAGAACCATCAGGAGATGCAGAGCTCTGGCTGCCCTGAATGGAAAAGGGCCCCAGGCCTTGGCAGTGTCCAGCCACCAGATCAAGCCTCAGTCTTCCCAGATGGCACTATAGGACAGACTTCTCAAAAGCCACAGCACTGGGCAGCAGACAACATGTAAATCTGTGGCAGATGCTCTGCTCCAGGTGCCAGAGTCTGCAGGGGAAGACTTGGTACTTCCTGGTAACATGTGCAGCCAGCTGCTGGAGCAGAATATCCGCTTGCAGTGTGTCCTGGAATACCTGATGGAGCAATGTGGTACGTTGGAGAGGTAGAACCACCTCCCGAGAAAGGGAAGCTCTCCATAAGAATGAAGGAAACAGAGAGCTCCAGAACAAAAATGCTAAACTAGCTGTCCTTGCCCAGCAGCTGAAAAATGTAGGCATCTGCAGGAGAAATTGAGCACCTGATGAATATTTCAGTGCCACAGTCCATCCAAAGTTCCACTGAGGAACAGAAATTCCATGAGGTTTTTTTTCTCAACAGAAGGCAGGAGAAATAAGACAGCCTGCTGGACCTTTGCTTGCACAGGACAAACAGAATGAAGAATGAAGTCTCACAGAATGTGACTGAGAAGCATCAGGCTCAAATGGCTGCAGAAGCAGGCTCAGCCAAAGATGTGATGAGTTACAGGTGTAGGTTATGGATATAACAACTGTAAATACCAGATCGGCTGAAGAAAACTCTGACTTCCATTTCATCACCTCCTAATTTTGATGAAGAGGTTTCAGATGGTGGCCTGGAAAAGAAGAACTGGATTGATCCTTGCTATGTTTTTGATCTCTTGTCTATTTTGGAGGAAGATGAAGAGGATCTAGATGTGAGTGTTGGGTGCTAAAGTCAGAGAAACAATGGATTATGAGAAATGTTGCTTACATATCCCTCCAGAATATTTACAGAAGTTAATTTATAAGCAAAAGAGATTTTTCTTGATTTTTACTTTTTGTTGGAATGGGAGGACCTCTGCAAGGGGCAACAGGGTCCACAAATGGGCCCCAGGGCTTTCCAGAGGGCAAGTCTGCTGCATCATAGCACCACTGCTGCTGGCGGCAATGAGGACCCTCCTGTTGGGGCTTGTTACTGTGCATATTCTTACTGTGGGAAGCAGAGAGCAGAGTGAAGGGATGCAGTGAATAACATTGTCAAAGGAACCATCTACATATACACTGGTCACATGCCAGGACAGGATGTTTGTGGGGTACATCAAACCCACTGCTGTCCCTGCATTCACACCCTGGAAGTAAGCTGACTGAAGGCTAGACTTGGCCAGGGCTTTCCAGGGTGTTCCTGTATGTCTTCCCCAGACCAAGCCATCCCTGCAGCTGAGGATTTATGGTACTATTTTGATAAATAAATTACCCTAGACAGGTATGCAGATTTAGTCTTCTACAATGAAAATACTATTGTTTGTTATTTCGAAAGCATTTCCAAATGTGGAGCAAATATTACATGCCATAACCTCATAAGGACTTCTCTTAACTTCTCCTTTTCATGAATAGGTTTTGTATTAGGTAGGATCCAGAAATCTTGATACAGAAAGCACGACATATAACAGCTATTGTTGTGAAAACACAAAGGGAAAATGCTACAACTCTGAAACTACATTCTTTAGCCTTCACTCTGGACCTTCCTGATGTTTTTTCATGATGTGGCTATCAATCTCTACTCTGTTCTGTATGCTGCCTGTATGTATCATTCAAGTTTTGTGTTTGCTTATTTGGAAAAGAATGCTGAGAATAACAAAGACCTTAATAATCCCATAAAGAAATTAAAATTTGGAGATGTTCAGAAAGCATAATTTTTATTTTGGTGGGATATTCTGGCATTTCAGAATTCAGAACTGTTCCCAAACAGGATAAAACATACACTTTTTTTAGGGAATGGAAATTCCAATCACTTTGATTTTGGAATCAGATTTGATATTGCTGAAAGGTTTTCCTGTAATGTTGAAAATCTATTTCATAGTATTTAAAATATATATATTATTAAATATAATGTATGATGAATATTATCATCTGAGAGAGAAACCATGAAACTTTAAAGTGGGTAATTAATTCTACCTTTGCTTTGATTTAATTATTACTGCTAAATTTGAGCGAAGCTGATTAAAACCCATGAGCTTTTCAGTTGCTTGCATGGTACTCTCTTGTGGAAACGGCTCTATTTAAAAGTTTTTAGCCAGCTCTAATCACTGAAACTTACCTCTCTTTCTTTATTACAGTCTAGGGGAATGACCTTATTTTTCTTTTTCTCTTGCCAGTCCCGAAGCAGCTGACAGCAGAAAAGACAAAGGTACTGACAGAAAAGTTATTTTTTCTTTCTTCATTTTGATGTTATGGATCAATGTCCATTCCACTAGCAGCCTCCAAATCATAGATCACATAGCACGTGACTTCCAAGTCAACAAGAGACATTTACAGGTTAGCAAATGTGTTCATTTTCCCCTTTGGCAATTCAACGGGGATTCTAGCCATCTGATTCAGAGAAGCACATATGGTAAATACTTAACGGAATATAAATCTTGAGAGCATGCCTTGAAGTTAAATAAGATTTTTCAATGGGACCTGCATTCCTGTTTTGTAAAAGTTCTTTTGAGAATTATATCTATTGTAAGCATCTGACAGTTATTTATGAACTTGGGCATAAATATACTCAAACATTTAACCTATCCCATATGTGTTATATTTAGTTTTATATCAGGATACCAGCTCTAACTGCTCATTGACCTACAGAAATAATTAAACAGCCTTTTTTTTGCTCAATTTTATTACTGGACCTTATGACAGACATCAGGATATGTATGAAGAAGTCTTTTTATTGTTTCTGCAACATTGCTGTATGGTTTTAAAATATTTTAAAATATACTATCCTATATTTACATTCTTGTTAATACTACTGAGCCTCAAGGGATGGATTCTGGAAAATTTTGTGGACTTACTTTAATGATGCAACATGTCTCAGGTTTTATATTTCCTTAATATATTCTAAAAATACATTTGTCTCCAGGGTGTCTCAAAGTTTTAGGGATTGGAAACTGCCAAAAGGTGCTTTGATCTTATAGGTTTGAATTACTTCAGTCAGTGGAAATGTTCAGGATGAAATGGTTAAAAAATAAATTGCAGACCAGCGGAGGCTAATAACAGAGTGAAGATGGTTTTCCTTTCTTATATTGGAGTTGTGTGAAATAGGAGAAAAACTTCATTCAGTTGTAATCTCTTTCAGCTAGCACACCTTCTGAGACTTGTCAGAACTTGAGAGGGCACAAAGTCCAACCTTTCAGGCAGCTGCTCACTCCTTAGATGTCTGTGCTGGATGAAGTAATTGCTGCTCCCTGTGCTGTTTGCTACTGTCATTTTCCTGGAAGTTGCTGCCCCCACAATTTTGCAGCAGAGTGGTTAATGTGAAAGCTTCCTAATATGTCTCTGGTAAAAACACCTGGGTTAACTAAACAGCTTGTTCTGATCTGAGGTTTTTTTTGTTGTTGTTTTATTTTATATTATACCAGAGACTTATGCTTCCTTAATAGACATCTATAATGAAACATGTCTGGTTCTCAATATAGATTTTATTTCAAAGCATTGAGAAAGTAAAGCATCAAGGAATCTTTAGACAATATCAAGTCTCTACTGCATTTAATGGGTGTGCATTAGAAACCATGTACTTGTAGGTCACGAAATAATACTGTATGTGGCATGTGTATGTCTGGGGATAACCTGGCACATGTTTAAAGAAAAACATTAATGTTTTTAACAGCTTTGAAGGTTATCTTCTTAACAGACTGAGACAAAAATAAAGGAGATATGTTACCAGTCAGGACACTGACATTTCAACAGGTATATGCAAAAGCTAGCAGGGTAAAGATATGAATCTAGGTCTTTTCTCTGATCAGAATCAAGGATTTTTCTTATTAATCACCCTGTATTTAGATGAGCAGTATATCAGAACATATTGTTGCCATTATCACCAGTTCAGTCTCTGATATTACCAGTATTGCAGGCTCTACTATCAAATGATTAGGCCTCCATTTTTTTTTTACCAGCTGCACTAGAGGAATCACTCATAGCCAAACATGTCAGGATAACATAACGTCAGAAGATCTCCATGGTGTTCCCAGAACAAAACCAGGGAAATCATTATGAAAAATTAGGGAAGACACAGAGTTTTCAACCTATTTGTTTATTCTTACTTCGCACCCTCAAAAGGCTTCTAGCTACTGGGAAACAAGCATCCTTAAATCTTTCTTTCTGGTATACTCCTCATTTGTTGGATAAGCAATTAAGTTCTCACACAAAATATATGACTCTCATCCAGAATTTTTCTCAATAGATTTTTTTTTTTTTTTTCTTTTCTTGATGCTTAAACTGGATATGAATGAATACATGTTCTCTGACCTGGAGAAAGTGAATTCTGGGCATTCCCTTGGGATGCTGAAATAGAGGTTCAAATCAGAGAAAACAAACAGTAAGGACAGGTGCCTAAGTGATATTACTAGTCAGCTGATGGTTTTGGGAATATCTGTATCTTAATAATACTTTTTTTTTTCACGCAGTAACATTTTGAGACATACTTCCTGTTTAAATATTTCTCAATACTTTCCTCTAGAAGGACCTAAATTGGATAAGTTATTGTTTGTATTAAAAACAGTAGCACTGAACAATTCCCAACAAAATGTATTCATAATTAATTCAGTTACAATTCAAAAGCAAAACAAACATTCTGTATTTGTAATAGCAGTGTTTTTCTGGCACCCATCTTAACTGAAAGATTTTTAAATTCTACTGCTTCGTTTCTTCTTTCTCTACCTTTTTTTCAATTATGCAAGTGCATGCCTTTTCAAATCATAGTGGCTTTAATTCCTTTTTTGCTCCCACATGAGGGTCACTTTTTAATGCAGTAGTAGAATCATATTAGAACAACGAAAATAACACATACTGTCTAAAAATCTATATCAACTGCCTCTATTTAACTTTGATGCTCTATTTGTTTTACAAAAGTGTTATTACAATCCTTCATCTTGTTCTTCTGATCATTAGCTAATGTTTGCAGCTGCACTGAGGATATCTTTGTATTTCTTTCAGTGTTCAACTTAAAAAAAGTCAGCAAAATTTCTTTTATTTAACTATGTTACCTTATTTAGTAAGTTGTCTTGAATAGTTTCCATGACCTTTACTAATCTTTCTGCCCAGAAATTCTCCTTCTTTGTAATTTTCTTGAAGAAGAATTCTTAATTAAATTGAATTTTATTTATTTTTTTATAACCATTTTAACCTTTTGTCAACTTCCTTGCAGTTTGTGTCTGGTTTAATGGTGGACCGATTTTTCAGAAAGCTCAACTGACTTTTCAAATAGAGGTCTAAGAATTCATGTGATCTGATTTCATGTGAGAATATATTCTTTGCTTCACTGTCACATTTTCACACTGAATTTCAGAATTCTTAAAAATGAAATGTTTGATATGACAGTTTTGCCACACCACTCCTATTGTTTGTAATTTAATAAATACTTGCAACATATCCTTTTTTCTTTTTCTTTTTTTTTTTTTTTTATCAAATTCATTGTTTCTGAAGAACTGCTCACTGTGTCAGACTTTTCTTGATCAATTCTGGATGCTTTCAGAACACAATTTGTAAGTATGTATTGACTCATTCTCATCTTTGGATGGCTTTTATGTATTTCCTGATAGTACAAACTACAATTTTGTAGGAAATCTTTCTTATTTACAAGTTTTATCCTTTAACAGTACTGGTTTACTTTTTGTGAAGTAAATATTCATCAGGAATTTCTTCTCTTCATATACATCTTACAGAGTATCCCCTGTGTTGGTTTTGAAAATTTAAAGAAGAAATGTTACACTTATATATATATATATACATGATGATTTAATTTTTGAACAATTTAACCCACATTTTTCAGCTTCTCAACATGATTTTTCTTTCCAATTTATACTAATTTTATAGAATATACACAGATGAAACTCAGAGGGAAATTTGAAAAAGGATGGGAAATCAATTGATAAGCATGTCTAAAATATGAATTTAACTTTATTAAAATCAGGAAAATACATATAGCAAATAGGAAGTTCATCTATGCAATCTAGAAAGTGAACAAGATATCTGTATAAATTGAAGTGATGATATCATCACCTTACAAAGACTGAGAAAGAGAAAAGATAGCATTTGATTTTGCAATACTGCAGCCATGTCTCATACACAGGAACAGGCAAATAGGCAGTGAGAGGCTTTAGAGCAGCCCTGAAGAAAAGGACTTAGGGATGCTGTTGGATATAAGCCATCAGTGCACTCTTGCAGCACAGAAAGTCAACTGTATCCTGGGCTGTATCAAGAAAAGCTTGGCCAACAGCTCAAGGGAGGTGATTCTCCCCCTCTACTCCACTCTTGTGATACCCCATCCAGAATACCGAGTCCAGTTCTGGATCACTCTCTACAACTACCTGAAGGGAAGTTGTAGTCAGGTGGGGGTTGGGCTCTTCTCCCAGGCAACTAGTGACAGGATGAGAGGGCACAGCCTGAAGCTGCGCCAGGGGAGGTTTCAGTTGGATATTAGGAAGCACTTCCTCATGGAAAGGGTGATTAAACACTGGAATGGACTGCCTGGGGAAGTGGTGGAATCACCATCCCTGGAGGTATTTAAGGAATGATTGAACTTGGCACTTAGTGACAGGCCCTAGTTGATGTTGTGGTGTTAGGTCATAGGCTGGACTTGATGATCTCAGAGGTCTATTCCAGCCTGAACAATTCTGTGATTCTGTAATTTTGTAAACTGGACGAGGAGTCAAATTACTCCGTGAAATCCCATGATATCATCCTTCTTCCTAATTCGGAGGATAGGAGTCAATTGCAATAGGTATGATGAGCTTTAATTCAAATGTTGTTTCTTTCAAGATCTTCATGACGAATAATAAAGCTGGGAGGTCTAATCCAAATATCAGTTTATGCCTGGTCAGTGTATAAGCTGTGTAATTATCAGTTGCTCTTTTCCAATGCAGACAGTTATTTTCCTTATATCAGACTTTCACACAGCTGTAGAGGAGACAGCATTTTTTTTCTCATGGTAGAAACATAAGGTGACTTTAACTAGCCAATTGGCAACAAGGTTTTTGACAAGAAAAGGTGTTATGCTGGACCTTGTTCTCACCAACGGGGAAGGGCTGGTGACCAACATGAGGCTCAGGGAGAACCTTGGCTGCAGTAACCATGAAGTGATAGAATTTAAGATTCTCAGGGCAACTAGGAGGACGTATTCCAAGCTTACAACCCTGGACTTTAGGCATGCAGACTTTGATCTCTTCAGCGATCTGCTGGCCAAAGTGCTGTGAGACAAAGCCCTGGAGGGAAGTGGGGCCCAGGACAGCTGGTCAGTATTCAAGGATCACCCTCTCCATGTCCAGGAACAAAGTATACCAACAAAGAAGAAGGCAGG
>VWZK01011769.1:1248038-1259931 GCA_013396935.1 Baryphthengus martii | reverse complement strand
TCCCCCCTCCCCATCTTTCCTCTCCTTTTCCTTTGTGTTGGGCTAGCAAGCCGAACGCGACCCGCTGGAAGGCCCAAGGCAGGCTATTAGTGACCTCTGAGCATTGACAAGGTGGCTACACTCTTAAAAGCCCAGCTCTCCATGTCAGGAGGGTCGCCAGAGCCCACAAGAGGAGCTTTAAATGGTCCAGCAAACACTTCAACCTTAAAGACACCTGGAAGGTCGTGACCAATTTAATGTAGATGAATCTGGCATAAAGAGGACTCTTTGAATCCATGGACAAAAGTTTTTCGGTTGTTTTTTTNTCGGTTGTTTTTTTTTTTTTTGTTCTCCTTATTCTTTTCTTTTATTTCACATTGTTTCTTTCACAAATCTCAGCATAAGAGATACTGGAGAAAGGGACTTGATTCTGGGGACCCCATCTGCACTCGCTGAGCAGATGTGGTGCCAGGGGGCCCTAAAGGCTGTGGCTTTTCAGTAGGAAAAGTAAACAGGTTTGGAAAGAAAGAGAAGGGACGTGTATACACCCTCCAGGGACGTCTGCAGGCATTGACCCACTAACAGGTCCCAATCTCTGATATATTGCAAAATGCCTGTGTGTATCTATAGCTATATATGTGACATGGAAAGAGAACTGTTTGCATTTTGAGTTTTTGAATACTTCAGCTAAATGAGGCTGTTCACTACTGGTGCCCACTGGCACACGTGTCCCGATTCCTCACTTGCCAGACATGGAGTTTACCTGTTGGGCTGATGTCTGGCACTGGCTACTGCCCCTGCAAACCATCGCCAAGCAAGGTCATCGCTCACAATGGGTTTAAAGACTTCGCAGTAGAGCTGCTGGGAAACATTGGGCCAGACACTTCGGTTTTCCCACCCTCCTCACCTGCTGCTCTGCAACGTCAGCACTCAGGGGCATGAGGCCGCCTTAGCTGCGCCAAGTCTTGCTGGGTTTTCCCAAGGAAATCCCTTCTGTTCTTCCTTATCCTTTCACCAAGAGGAGGCACAGGTTGCAATGGGGGCGTAATAAGGATGAACCACTCCCCCACCCACCCCCCGGCCAAGCTCCTCTGCTCTGGAGGAACTTCAGAGATTTGCAACAGGGTTTTTTTATAACACCTATTTTTCCAAAAAAATACCCCTACTTTGGTGACATGAACACTGACATAACTTTTTTTTTTAATTTACTTTTAAAAGTACTTGGAGGTCTGTGTGGGTTCCTTACTCCAAAAGCGCTCTGCTGGTCATTGAAACAGTAAACTGGGATAATCCTTTCTTGTGACAGCCCTGCCTGATGCTGCAAACCATGCAATGCACAACTAGAAAGGAGCGTGGTGCCGGGGCGAGTCGGGACCACATGGCACATGATGACATGAATCCCTGCATGCAGCCCCATGTGACTGGGATCAAAGGATTTTGAAGTCCAACTCATCTGGGTGACCAGGGGCTGAAAGCCAAGGTTGTTTCCTTCCCAGCACTCTTCTAGGTCACATTTAGAGAGGAGCCCCTTTGCCTTGTCACAGTGCTCAGGGATGTCGTTGTCCATGTCACATGGGTGGGTTGTAGGAGCCCAGATCTGCACATGCCTGTTGGCATCGCCCGCCCTGGGAACAGCTCGCTGAACCACTCACTGCCTTTGGGATGAGTTCGGCAAATCATCAACCTCTCACACTCAGTTATGAGTCAGACTTGAAAAATGATGAGATGGGCTTAAAATTTGTGGAGTTAAACCAGAGGCAGATCTTTTATTTTCTTTCCCTCACCTTCTTGCTTGGAAATTTCAGAAAGGAATTGGGTGATTTCTCCATACTGTGCTTGTAAGGAAAAAGAGCAGCAAAGAGTGGCTAGAAGGAGAGTGGGGGGAGCCCCAGGAAGGAGACTTTTTAGTACAGATCACAGAAATCTGATGCAACTCATAGTAAAATAGCAAACGGTGGCAATACAGGAGAACAGATGAAGAGTTTTGGGCCTCAGCAGCGTTTCTAGGACATGACCACTGTCTGTGACCTAAAAAAATCCCAAATATTCATCCTTCCAGGAACTGTACAACTTCTCACCCCCAACATGTAGTGCCAGAGGGATGGGGACCCACTGGAGCAGTTGATAGCAGCAATACACCACCAAGCAGAACCAAAGCTGTAGCCCTGTGATATTTTTGTCCTTTTGCCCTTATTTCCCTGGATTTTAGCAAATTCTGCATACAGCAAATTTTGCTGTTAGTTTCGTGGGAGTTGTAACCAGGGCCTTAATAGCAGTGTTGGATCCACTGAGGTGTGGATATACTAGAGTATAAAGAACATAATAAATAAATAACATAAGAACAAATAAAATAAATATCTGTAGGGAAGGGTATTAGAGAAGTCAGTTTTGTAAACTTGTGAGATGGGATTTTTTTGTATTTTTAAACTAATCTAGGTGAATTTTTCTGGCTTAGTTGTATCCAGCCATGCCCAGGACCAAGTGCTGATATTAACAATAAAGACAACATTATTATTTATTATTGCATCAATGTAAAGAAGGTTATAGAGTTAACATCTGCTAGTTAAAAAAAAACCCAAACAAAAAACAACAACCCAGAATAAACCCCAAAACCTCTGTTAATGGTGACTTTTTGAAAGTAACTCACTCTTTTGCAGCATTTTATGCACTTACATAGTGTTTATGGACCTGGATATGTATTTCTAGTATTGCCAAGAATAAGCCAAAACAAAATATCCCAGTTGCAGAGTTTCTTTCCTGATGAAATTGCATTGCAGCTTCTAAATCCAGAGCTGGCCTCCAGCAAGTGACTGTGTCTTCTCTGGAAGCAGAAGTGTGCCGCTTGAACTTTGCGATCACGTTAATGCTTTCAAGGTTGCTCCTCTGAAGTGACTTAATTTGTACTGCACAGCCAGGCCTTGTACCCGCAAACGCGCCGAAAGCCGCAGCGAGCCAGGACAGCGGGGCTATTACTAATTTTTTTATTAAAATCCCTTAGGCACACACAGAAGGCCCAAAAGCAGCTTTAATAATAGACAACATACAGCACATTTTTCTTGTATTGCCATGTAATCAAATCTAAAGCTTCTGTTCACTTTCTTTGTTTTACCTAGAGGATCAGCTTCCAATTTAGTTGTGGCCTGCACTAAACTGATTTTTCATTGTAATTAATGCCTACTTTGGCCTCAGCCACTTATACAACTTTCCATTAGAGGTTTGCAGCCATCCACAGAGTATTTCAGCAAGTTCCCCACCTGATCCTGCTATAGTTGCAATTCTTGTTAAATCGTTGGGTGGTTTTTTTTTACTTTCTTATTATTTTGCAAAGAATGTTTAAATTACATAGCCAAATAGGTTTATTTTTCCCTTTTAGTTTTCTCCCTTGTACCCCCCTACCCCCTCTTTTTTTTAAAATTTTTTTTTTTTCCCCCCCTGCCTGCTGCACCTATTAAAGTGGTTGGGCAGGAGTCCAACTGGAAGGAAAGCCTTTAAGTGATTTCAGAAAGGGCTAGTGGAACTTATTTAGGCCTGGGGTCTGCTGTGGTTAATTTTCAGTCTGTGTTTTCTGCTGTCCATTTCCTCTGAAATACTACCTGGGGTTTAAGGTTCCTCAGCACAGGATGTTAATAGGCCTCTGCAAACATTCAAAAGGCAGCTTTCCCACCACTAACCTTAAAAAGATTGTGGCACTGGGCCCAGGGTCAGATTGAATAGATGAAAAAGTATATGCTGTGCTTTTGCTTGCTCCTTGGACCTTTCCCTGTTGGCTTGCCTGACATTTTCAGTGACTTTTCTTAGTACCTTATTTTCAGCGTGCTTCCTAGAAAATTCTGCTTATTACCTTCTCCTATCCCCCTCAACAGCATTACTAAATTGGGAAGCACAACAATTCGTAACTGTATTTTGACGACTTCTTGGACTTTTTGCCTTGCAGCAGCAAGGTGCTGCTTCTTGTGGCCCCGATGAACCCCCTTGGCGTATAATCCACGTGCCATCGCTGCTACCTGGTACTCTTTGTAATGTTCCAATTTGGGCACCCACATTCTTCCTGGTGTAAAAAAGGAACCAAAGGGTGCTAGTTGTGTTGTTCTCCTTTACATAGGTGTTGCTCCCCTTAGAAAAAGAAGTGAATGTGCTTAACTTGATTTAATTTAAGGGCTCACTTGGGTGCAGTACACGGCTTCCCTGAACTGAAGAGGAATCTTACTTTGGGAAGAGTAAACAGCTGAGCAGCAGATCTTTTTTTATTTTTATTTTTTACCAAAAATAGTGATAGCTCTTCCTTAAATGGCAGGGTAACCAAAGCAGCATCTGAGTATATGCAGACACCTAAACGTTCTAGATGTGCAGGTGATGTGTCACAAGCTCGGCCTTGAATCCCAAACAATGGATATATATCCCTGCCCAAGCCAGCTGCCCTGCTGACTTTTGACTCTGATCCACAGGTTGACTTATCTCCCTCAGACCCATTTGGCAGCTCAGTTCTTTCTCACACCTCTGGAGACCAGAGTTGTTTCAGGTGAAGCGGGTGGATGAGGAAGACTAGACCAGTGGAAAGGCAGTGCAGCACCTGTTCCAGATGAACTGGTGTTGTGAGGTTCCCCCATGAGTATGTTGCAACTAGCATACACACAGTTCGTGTTCTGTTGTGAGGATCTGCTCCCTATTACACTCAGTAGCATGGTTTCCAGAGCTACTTTCTCCAAGAGTGACCTGCAACACCGTGCCCCTTCCACATGTACAGAGATGGCAAATCCCATGCTGTACCTGTGCCTGCAGGAGCACCCCCCACGGAGAAACAACTGATATTGGTCTAAACACGTTTGTGTATTTCTTCCTGACATTTGCTCTGCTAAAAGGTCAGGCTTCTGCGGTGAAGACGGGAGCTGCCTTCCTCATTATCACATATTACTGCAAATTTCCATTTCCAGCTCCAAAGTTTCCAGTGATTTGTGCTGCTGTAGCTGGGGCAATCCAGCGCAAAGCGCCGTCTGACAGCCTGGAAGCTCTGTTGTGAACCGCTTGGGGAGAGAAACAATGAGTGCTTGGGGAATATTTGGGAAAACCCAGTGAATTTCTTGCCACGGTAAGTTCCTGGCTTGCAGTGACAAGTTGGAAAAATATGTGACAAATTTAAGTTAGAAATGCAAGTCTGCAGAAAGAAAGGGCCGTTCTGCAGAGTCTCATTCATGTTTTTCAGTCTTCCCGCAGAAGTGCTGCTCTTGGTTTCTCTCTAATCTCCGATGTTTCTTAATATCAGAGTATGGTGCTGGCAGAGGCAAAACCTGAGGGTAAACTTCAGTCTGCATTTTTGCTCAGAGGAAGCAGATTCTGGAATCCCTTTGGCTTTTGAATGTCAAGAGGCCAGACTCAAGCAAAGGGGGCAGAGGAGAGAAAGGCAACTTGAAGTCTTGCTGGTGGGAAGATACGTGTGCCAAAATAAAGGTGTGTGTGATGCTGGAGATGGGCAGGCTCTTTGAGACTTCGTTTTGTAGGGTTGTCTGCTCTCTGCTTTTCGTATCACACTGCTTCGCACCCTAGGCAAACTCAGGAGCAATTCTATGTATCTTACTCGTGAAAAGGACTGCAAACACTGTTGCAATGACATCATTGTAGTGTGAGAAGATACTGGTCTTACTTCTTGCACATCTTTGTGTATGCACTGACAGGCATGCAAAAAGCTTTGCTTGATTGCTAGATGACCTGGCTGGGAGATGCATGAGGGTCTTGCTGGTCCTCCTTTGAGTCCCATGTGCTGTGTGGATGGCCACTGGCTGACTTTCCTGATTTTTCTGCTGACTGCAAATGTGCTGTAAGGTGGCCACTCAACGGCGGCCTTGGGAGAAGAGATGCTAAAATGCTGATTTAGTAATGGAAGAGTTAGGGGAGAGGAAGGATCTTACTTACTTTGGCCTTGGATGTGGGTGAGACCTGGGGAGCCCTTCTACAACAACAAAGTCAAAAGAACAAATGCCACACAGAAATCTTTAAATTTAGATTTTTTTTTTTTTTTTTTTCCAATAACAGCCACAAAGAAAATATACTTTGGAAGAAAAATATTTTTTTCACATTCTTCTCCTTAGTTTTGATCCTTAATGTGCTGATGGCAGACCACAGAGCTGCAGTTGGAGAAGGCAAAGTCTGTACTGGTATCTACTCTTTAGATATACAGATACTGAACATTACAGTGTAGTTATTTCTCTCCTCTGTAACACAGTCAGGTACTCACTGGAGAAGGGGTTTCCTTTAGGATGGGCTGCCACCAAAGCAGAGTGGGCCTGTAAGAAGCTTTGACCATGTTCCTACCCTAGTAAACCCCTAATTTTTCCTTCCCTGCCAGATCTAGAGCAACACAAACGCCTGACCAGGAAGTATTTCATGTTGCTTTCTGTGTCTCGTAGAAACCATTATTAGGCTTAATGATTTTAGATACTTGGGGAGTCCCTTTCCCTGAAACATTTGTAAGCACTTTGGATACAATGTGCTCTGTTGGATTTTTTTTATTTTTTTTTTTCTGTTAATTCAGTAAAGCAGGAGTGATGCGTTTGTGTTCATTGCCGTTGAAGTCGTGACTGAAGACAGCTGAAATGCAACCACATGAGTGAGGGTGACCTCTTTTTATCTGCTCTTCTGTCTTGCCACTCTAGAAAGTTAGTGCTGGTTTAAACCCTGCTTGCCATTAATGAAAAATTCCATTATTTTTATTAAATTTCAGAATCGCCTCGGCTAGCATGAAAAACAATGATATTGGATTTCTTTTTAAAATTAACAATGTATGTAACATAGTGAAAAAAAGCTGACATTTACTTAGTGCCTGGAAGCAAAGAGACTGCGAGGCGGCCAGCAAGCTGCTGCGCTGCTCCCCTTCCTCCTGCAGCCTGCCCGTGTGGTTCGGAGACGTGGGGTGAGGTGGCTCGGGGTAGATTGCGCAGTTAGGAGAAAAGCCAAGAAACACCACCACCATTGCTACCTTTCACCAGTAGCAGAACGTCAGGGCTCATGGAGAGGGAAAACAAAAAGATTTATTTTAGCAGCTGGCCTGGCTGTCTGCCAAAATGAGAGGGAACTCAGAAGTGAAGCTGGGCATCTAGTTTCGAAGATGGTGAGCTGGGGCTGGACAATCACTGGCTCCAGTCTGCAATGTGAGCGGGCTGGGAAGGCACCTTAAACCCCCTTCAGATGTCAAAGGGATATTCACTACCCAAGCATTGTAAGAAGTGGGGATGGTGCACGAAGGTCTCAGAGGTAGCAGCTGGCCACTGAGATGGGAGGGAAGCTTATAAAAAATGTTACTCTGATTTAAGATTTTTAAGGCTTGTTTATTTATGGTATAAAATTATACCATATATATACGCCAGTATTTTACCTTGGGTTCATTTTAAAATTCATCCTCCTCAGGAAATTTCTAGTGTAATTAGCAGGTTCCCTTATAAAAGTGAAAGCAGGGAGTTGCTTCATACCTGTTTACAGGCGTTGGAGAGGGTTCAGTGTCTGGTAACCTATCTTAGGCTGGTAGAGTTATTTGATTAACAGTCTGGGACAACCTGGAAATGAGCTTCCTCTCGAGGAGAGTCCACAGATCACCAGGAACACATTTTGTAGGGAAGCGTCCCCATTGCCTTCCTAATTCATTCCTCCTCGTTTTATCCACCATGCACCACTACCCGATTATTGACTATGTGATTTCTTTTCTTGACACGTGCCACAGTAGAAAAGGCATTGCTGTACAAGTCAGGGAAATAAAGCAGGGTCCTGTGTGTTAGACTTGTGGTACTATCTAGCGTGGCTGGTACATGGGACGCTCATTCTCATTTAGGGCTTGGTCCCTGCCCTCCTCTGTGGCTTAGAAGATGCTCTGGATGAGTAGAACAAATGCTGGACCTGCAACAAAGTCTTCCTCTATTCTTGTACCACTTTTCCTGTAGGGCACTCTTGATGTATCTGTGAGTGTATCTGCTCAAGTCGAAAGGGAGGGTGTGCAACTGTTAAAGGATGCCAGTTATAAACTGATTTGCGTGGAGTTGGGAAAAAGTCACCCCACCTGCAAACACAGACGGGCGCTGAGTGTCCAAGGGAGATTGTGCAGGAAACTCGTGCAAAGTTCTGCCCGTCGTTAAAACATCAGTGGCACAAATCTGCTCTTGACCCTAGAATGACTGTAAATATACATGCTCTTCTTCCACCTTGGCTCCCCAGGCACTGGTGAGGAGCAGGATTTCACTGTATCTCACGTCAGGTTTAAATTCCTCCCTTACAAGGAGTGCCTGTGAGACGGTGCTGCAGTATTTCTCCTGTTACCTACCTTGGCCATTCCAGTCTTGGTGTGGTTTGCTCTCAGCTTTGAACTCCTGCATGTGTGAAGCACAATGCAAAGATGTTTTGAAGACTGAGATACCCACGTAAAGGGAGCTCTGTAAGTCTCTGTGATTGGTCGATCGGTTCTGGTCAGCGCTTGGGAATACTAGATAGCCTAAAGGAAACTCACCGTCGTCCTATTCTGCCAGAGTAATAAATAAAAGTGTGCATTTTTTTGAAAGGCATTTACTCTAAGAAGAGAAAAAGATAGAATAGCTTTTTTTAATATGTCACGTAATTTATTCTGACAAACTGATGTATTTTGTTGTTGCCATTATCATTTGATGGAATACTTTAAAGCTGGTCCAAGGTGGTGCATTTTCAAATATAATGTATACAGTACATCTAGCAGTTAACAAAATTTGGATGTGCAGCATAGAATGGTCATTATTTTTACTGAAAAAAAATAAAGGCACTAATTACTTACAGACAAGATACTTAGCACAAACAGATAAGCTTCAAAATGAAAAATTCTCGGTTTATGATAATTATGTTCTCTGCTTTGTTTTCAGAGACTGATAATTTGAGGCTTTAAAATCACCAGGAAGCCATTAATTGGAATTCTTCAATAAAAAATAAATTACATAGAAGTTCATGATGAGTTGTAAAAACACAGAGACTGTATTATGCAGTGAGCGACATTGCTCTACTATTTATAGACATGCACAGCTATGTAACAGCAAAACTGTAAAGAATTTGAGATGTGCAGATAGCAATTATTCATGGATCCCAACGATCTGCAGATATTTCAAATAACTGCTTTTAGCAGATCAGCTATCCAATAAAAGCAGGGCTTTATTTCCAAGTGGCACTCTTCTAACACGTTACTTCTTGGTTTTGACATCTTATATGACATTATTCTCCTAGAGCCGGTTATAATGAGAAGATATGGAAATCCATGTATGGGAGCAGACTCTCCACTCCAGGCACATGCTTATCGAGGAGTTGAGGGGTTCTTTTCTTATGGTCGGTGGTCAGTACGGTCTTTCCTCCTATACCAGGCTCAGATCCTGAAATCTGTAACAGCTGACCAAAAGAAAGCATTTGATTTCTCTTTCTTGCCCTATTTTTCTACTCTCCCCTTGTTGTCTGCTTTCACCTGGGGCCAAATCCTCAGTAGCTAATCCTGTGAAAGCTGATAGAGCCGGTTCAAGGAGCAAGGATCTGCCCAAGGGCACCCATCACAAAATTTCTCTTATGAAGGAGCCAGCCTGAACCCTCGTTCGAGCTATGTGACCAGTTTGGGGGGATTTAGGAGACCTGCTCCTGAGAACTTCCACCCACCTAGACCCCTTAAAGTATCTGCTACTGTCCTTGTAAACCCATGGCACCACAGTGGGGCAGAGCCAACAGACTTCAGCAGCTTTGCATCAAGAATGAGTCTCAAAAGCGTGGTGAAGCATATTTCTTTATTCAACTTCTCTCCTGCCTTTCTCCAGCACGTGAGTCCCACAAGGAGACTGGTCTTCCCCCTTTCCCTAGGGAGAACTGACACCTCTTTGAGATCCAGGCCTGAGACTCAAGACAGAGCTGCTAATGGGCTTCAGTTAATTGTCGGACCCGGAGGCTATAAAATACTGTTCTATTCCAGCTCTGCTCTTTTCATGACCACTGCCACCCTGGGCTCTTGCAAGGAGCTCTTTAGATAAAGCAAGTAATAAAAGTGATCATAGGGATCCTTGACACATGCCACCTAGGAAAGGAAACGCAGCAGATTTCAGCTCATTCACCAGTGAGCTCAAGGGGATGTACAAAAGAGTGAAGTGGCCTCGGTAGAGCCTGGTCTAAAGTTACACTTCAGGAAGACAGAGGGAGTATTTCCCAAGGACCTGATCAAAGGCACTCTCTCTTCAATGTCAGTAGAAAGCCTTCCGGCTGCCATCACGCGCGGGCAGCATTCAAGGGCTTTACGTGACTCTTGGGCGAGCGCCGAAGAAACGTAAGCAATCTGGGCAAGGTAATTCTCACAATATCAGCAAGCAGAGTTGCAAAGCATCTTGTTTAATATTTTGTGGCTAAAATTAATCAAAGATATCATCTGTTTTATTCCCCCTCTCCCCCCGCAATCCTCCTGTTTGTTTAAATCTGAGTTAGTGTGATCCCGGGGAAAGCAGGACGATGCAAGTCTGGGGAGATGAGGATAGCATGAGACAGTAGCAGTGAGTCTGTGGGGAGATCACTTCGGCATCAAGACTGAACGATATCGTGTCAGGAGCCAAAGCAATGCAAAAATACAACTCGAGTCTCTGCTGGCACTTGAGGAGTATCGTAATTCCTGGAGAATAAAACCTGCCATACATCATCCAAAATCAATTGATAAGAGATCTCAGAGAGATTAAAAACTGGTCCCTCCCATTCATTAGGAAAGGTGGCTTCTGTCCAAAGCTGATTGTTGGAGTGGGCCAACTATGATAAATGCTCTCTTACCCACCGGAAAGAAACGCTCCTTAATGAGCTATCATCTTGTGTACATTTTAATTCCCAAATTGCTACAGTGGATATACAGAGCTCCTCAGATGTGACAGTGCTGCTCAGAGGCACGATGCCCAAAGCACTATTTTAGAGTGGTTTTTTTCATTTGTGGGTTCATAAGAACTTTTAGATGCTAAACCAGTCCTGTGACCTGATGTCTGTGTATTATTAGCATTCCAATAATCAACTATTAAGTTCAGTTTGCATAGATTGTAGTATTCCTTACAAGAAAGTACTAGTGTGAGGCACCTCAGAATTTGTGGGATGTTATTGCAATGACTGGGCTCCTAGTTACTCGTGAAGCAGTTACTGATGCTCAGCGCCTTTGAATACCAGGGAGTTAATTTGTGGGAAAATCTACTTCCCAATAGGATGGTTCTGCCTGTGCTCTATGGTTCAGTTGTGGCCTCTTTCTCCACCTGTGGCTTAGCCTGAGAAATGTCCTTCTACAGTCCCCATCCTCCTTCAGGAGGAATTGAGAAGGACACATGGACATTGAGTCTGCCTTTCCTTTTCTCCTGCATCCCTGGAGTTTGCAGCTCAACACTGAACCAGTTCTCAGTTCTGGAAATGCCTCCCATGTCCCATCCTGTTGCAAACCCCACAGCTCTTAAAGAGCTTCAGTGACATTTATCCCACGTCTCTAAATTATTCTCAGTAGAGTGGCACTTGGGCCAATGACAATGATGCTGCAAAAGGTCACTTGATGGGCCTGGGTGCTCTGTTTTGTTTACTTGGTATATTCAGCTTGCAATGGAGATGGGACACACTTGATACATTGGCCATGTCACAGGCAGCCAAGCTCTGGTCCCCAGCACCTACTCGGATTAGAGTGTTTATAGGAGCTGTTAGAAGAAATGGAAGGAGTTCAGCATATTTTTTTGGGTATGTCAGAATTTCAAAGGATTTCTGAAATTTAATGAACTCATTTAATAGGCATAATTGTCTTGAGTACATGTGAGAAAACTTCTGAAATAGCAGAATTAGGCATGCTCCATTTTGTAGCCTTTCAATGACCTCCAGCAAACGTGTGACCTAGATATGAGAGCCTCCTGTCCACTTGCATAAACATGATGTTTTAAAAAGG
>VWZK01011769.1:1223451-1248021 GCA_013396935.1 Baryphthengus martii | reverse complement strand
AGGGGGGGGGGGGGGAGCGAATAAAAGAATTGAGCTTTTAATGGCACATGGACAGAGACATACTGCAATTGCAAAACAAATTCAGAAGCAGATAGAGAATTGCCTCGAGACTCTACATGCCGAAACTCAGCCGCCTCCTGCGAGACGGCTGGGGACCTTCAGTCAAAGCTGCTCTGTTTTTTCCTACGCAGAGGCTCACGTGGTAGTAAGGTGCTCAGATCTGCTTTAGGCCCCTGAGAATCTCTGCTGTAATGCTTGAACGGTGTCCAAGCCGCTGTTACACAAAGTATTTGGGATGCGTTGTAACATACAGGACTTTTTATTTCCTGGACGTGATGGGATGTTTAGAAATAATGGGCACAGCAGGCAGTGAGGAGGTGGCAACTGCCCCCTCCACCTCTGACCAGCCCTCCTGCCACCTGTGTACCTGTTATGGTGCGAGAAAAAGCTATATTTTTTTAAATCTTCTTAATTAACATGCATTTTTAATGCATCATTAAATTCCTATAGTGAGCTTCTCCTGCTCCTTTGGTCCAGAGAAGCTCTGTGGCCAGATTCTGACCATGGACCTCTTCACCCATACTCAAAGAGAAGAGGTGAGTGGCTCTTGATTAGTTTAGACCTACTATTACCATAGTAATGAGCCCTGATTGACAGGACTCTGAATTAATATTAGGAGAAGAAGACAGGGTCCTGCCAGGTGCACCCATTCCAGCATACTCGGGATAACATCGCCGCTGCTGGTCCCACTCACCACAACCTGCGGCTTCCCCTATCAAATTGCTGCTTCCCATGTCTTTGTGAGTCAGGTTTAATTAAAAGCAGGAACCAGCAACGTGTTGCAGGGATTTAAAATCATACCTTGTTAGTTATTAACCGCTACAAATGAGGTAGACGTTGTTTCAGGGAGAGCAATTTCCACAGACGGCGCTGGTAAAGCGAGCTGGCACGGGGTGTCGCACAACTTTCCAACGCGGGGATCGCCAGCTTGCTCAGAAAAGAGCTTTTTTTGGCCACTTCTTGGGTTTTACGTGTGACCGGGATTTAGCGTTGTTCATGCTCGCTTGCAGCAATGATACTTTTCTGTCTGTCTCTCATTCTTCATTTAAACAATAATTCCCAAGCAGGAAAAGGCAAGTCCTGTTGGTTTGGGGTTTTTTTGGCCTTTTTTTTTTTCCACGGAGCCAAACATTGAAACAAAATATTGGGCCAAATTATGCTCTGATTTTGCAACTTTAAGATCTGCCTTTGCAAGTTAGTGCTGAATTTAGTTCGTTCCCCTCAGGCGTTTTCCATGCAATAAGAATTATGTTTCTTTTTTTTATTTTTTTTTTCCCTCCTGCCATTTAGGGAAAATGAAAACTCAAATGACAGAATGAAGTCAATTGTTAGATTAAAATTTTCTGTACTCTTGCTGTTAGAAGAGACTCCTAGAGAAGGCTCACACAGTATCTTGTCTGGAAATTTGCATTATCAGTGTAACTAAAGCTGCTGATACAGACGGGGCACTTTGAGTCACAGTGGCCAGTAAGAGAAAAAAAAACCACTACCGAAACTGAGAAAAATAAAACTTTGAGACCTTAGTATTTCTGTTCAGCAGTTTCAAGTGAACATGTGGTGAGCTGGTCTGAAGATTTTCATCCTCGGCTACTTTTGCTGCTTCCACACCCCTGCAGGGGGGAGGAAAAATGTCTCTGAGCTGTACTAGGTGTAAAACTAGGCAAATTCAACAAAGTTTCAGCGAGCAAGAATAGAGAGTGGCATTCAGGACATTTTACTTATCAGTCTCTTTCTAGGTACTCAGACCTGGAGACCGGGAGCGTGATGCTCAGAGATTGCTCTGAGCTGGAGGATGGGGGGGTTTAAGGTACCACGTTTAACACAACTTTTATTGGGTTAACAAACACAGAATGCAAGCCACGCTCTTTGGCACAGAAAGAGGAAGAAAAAGCTCTTCACACCTAAGTTTCTATGTTAATCCAGTAAAAGCTATTAGAATATCTATCATCGCTAGCTTTTTAAAAGCCAGTAAGGCTGAAGGCCACAACCTACACATATCTTTGGAGCAGATATATCACTTTTTTTTTTCCAGAAATTGACTGATAAATTGCAGGTCTGTGTGTGTGTATGTACGTATGGGTATGTATATGTTTTCCTGTGACTGTGAAACATAAAGTAGATAGCAAGGGAATGTAAAAGCTCATTGTTGTTTACCATTGAGCATGGCAAAGGAACGGAAATTAAAGAGCCTGGGAGGGGAAGTGAGCAGTTGTAGCTGTACTGACACCAGTAACTTTTCACGAAGATGAGTCAAAGCATCAGGATGTCAGACTCTTGTTCCTGCCCTTTTGAACTTACTTCTATAGATCACGACAAAATAGAGAAGTGAGAGAAAGATACTCCTCTCCCCAGTCGGGCTGAGAGGAAACCAGCCGCTCATGCAAATATTTCAGATGAGAAGCTGAAATACACACCCTGCTCACATCCGCGGGGATGGCCGCCTTAAGCGATACCGATGCATTTCGGAGGCTGAAACAGGTACAGAGTCATAAGTATACAGGGCAGAAGTGGAGATTCCTCATATCAACTCATGCCAAGTGTAAAACAGTAATTTAGCCAGGATGGGGCCTTACAAATGTGCTAAGTGCAGTGATGGAGCCTCCAAATGTGGGTAATTTGAGGCACAGGAAGAAAGGTCCAAGGGAGCATCGTGGTCAGGCTGTGCCTCAGCTGTCCCCAGGCACAGGCCGCAGCTCGGTGGGTTGTACCCTCTCCCTGGCCATGTGGCTGGTGGCTCTGCCAGCAAGAAGCGATGAGCTACATCTCCCGTCACATCCCTGCTGCCTTCGGCTGTGGGGCAGCTCATACTGCGTTGGCACAAGGTGTCCTATGGGACCTGCGTGAGGAGGTGTTTTTGCTCGGAGTGTTTTGTCCCTGAGAGCTGTCCCTTAACGTCCCCTGTGTACTGAGGATGAGCAGCGACACAACATGGCAGATGGACTGCTGGGGCTGCTGGCCGTTCTTTTGAGCTGGCCACAGGGCTTCCCACCAGGCCCTGCATTGCAGATGTTGGATGTGGAGTGGCCACCACGTGCCCCGGTAGCTCTTCAGATTTTTTTTGGTGTCTGTCTGCTGCTCAAATGGCAGTGGTTGAAGTCCCATCCAGCTCAGGAGGCTGTATCTTAATGTCATGCAGTGTTACATGGTCTAGAGTTTGTTTTTTAAAAGCAAAATGAGAAGTGAGAGGCAGCTGGCATGCTCACAGGCCTTTTGTGAAAAGATGGCCGCTCAACTTGCTGTCTTGGGCAAAGAAATAAAGTAATTTGCAGAACTAGAATTGCCCATGGTGGAAGGCTGACCTTGCACTCATCTTAAGAAATGGACATAACAAGGGATGCTCAAACATGAATGATATCCAAGCATATTTCGCTCTCTTCAATTAAAATAAGGCACCTCTGAAACCAGAAGGTTTCTGCTGAGGTCAGGAGGTGCTGCTTCTCAGCTGCCAGCTATTTCTGCTTGGTTTCTTACTGCAGTACCTCAGGGTCCCAGCCAAGATGCAGGTTCCACTATGGCAGGAACCGTGCACACCCCAATGAAGAAAAACATTTGGTGTCTCACAGAGCTTTGGATTTAAATAGACAACAGTGAGAGGGGAAAAAAAAAAAAAAAGGCAAAGTGACTCAGGGTTGCTGGGCCATCTGGTTGCAGACTGGGACTAGTTTCTACCTCTGCTGCCGGACTGGTGGCGTTGGGAGGAAGCCATACTGCTGTGTCCTGGTGCGTTGAGCCCATGTGGGCTCCCTGCTAGCATTAAGCAACAGCAAAGAGTTGGGTTTTTTATGTATGTGTGCATGGGCGGTGTCATTGTCCGTGTTATAATGGATTAGATTTGATTAGGAAGTTCAAGTGCATCGCACTGACATGGATTGAAAAGCTGTATCTCCAGAAAAATGCCTTGTTTCCAGACAGCATCACCTCTGCT
The DNA here is from genome assembly GCA_013396935.1 of Baryphthengus martii. Taxonomy (NCBI): domain Eukaryota; kingdom Metazoa; phylum Chordata; class Aves; order Coraciiformes; family Momotidae; genus Baryphthengus; species Baryphthengus martii. The sequence continues at coordinate 1,244,036 of VWZK01011769.1, read as the reverse complement.
CGACGCCTAGTTCACCTAAGCAAAGGAGGTATTTTTTACGTGAGGGGATGTGTTCTTTAAAAATGCAAAGATCTCTCATTTTACATGGAGAGGCACATTTTAAAATAGGGAAACAGGTACATAATATCCACTGAAAGCCCCTGGAAGTGAGAGTGTTATTAGAATCTCTGCAGAAGTTGCCCTGTCTGCACTCCTCTCACAGTGCTTTGGTGACAATTTGTAAGCAATACTTGGAGGCTGATTTTCAGCAAGCCTGGTTCTGCCCATGCTCCCCAGACCTTATTACCTCCACCTTAGTTGTCCAGAATATGCTGTTATTTCAAAAAACTGTATGTCCCAAGAAGTCCTCCTGGATTCTGTAGGTTAGCCCAGAGTTTGATCATCTGCATTTTTTTTAAAGTGTCTCCAATGTTTTTTAGGTGGTTTGGTGACTTGTAAAACAGCGAGGGGAGGTTGCCCTTTCTTGCGCTTTGAATTCTCAGCCGTGCATCTACTGACATAGGGGTTTATTCCTGACTGTGAATAGTTCAAAGGGAAGATCTGGTCTGAGCTTTGCCGATGGTAAATATTGCAGAGTCATAGCTACCCTCAGAATGTTTTCCACAGTATTTTGTTTTATAGTCAGTGTTTCTATATTTTCTAGCAGCAGGCAGGCAGTTTGGGTCCCAAGTCTCACCTTTAATACATTTGAACACTACTAGGTTACATAACCCTCCCAAAGTAAAAAACAGCAAGCATGATACATCTATTTAGTTTATTACAAAAACCTCCACAATCCTAATGGCTGCGCAGATCCATTGGGAAAATCTCTGCTCCCACAGCTCTCAAACTGCAGGTTACCTGTATTTTGGTGATACTCCATCACATCCAAATCCACTGCTGCTGTGGACCCTGGAAACCAAAGTAAAATGCTACATTCAAATGCTGAGAGGTAGAGATGTCCTGTCCTGTTTGGAGGAAATATTCAAACGAGGTGCACAAACAACCTGAAAACTGGAATGGGGCAGGAGCCAAGGAGCAGCTGCCTGTCCCCTCACAAGAGAAAGCGGCAAATAATGAGTTGGTTATAGCAGAGATAAAGGGCAAAGCTGACCTCTGTGATAAGCGTGGAGGTGGTGGGAACGATGAAGCAAGGAAGCAATTATTGCAACTCTCCGGGATGAAGTAGGTACAAGAGCTAACGCGGCTGAGCAGTGAATTTCAGCAGCAAAAAAAAAAAAAAAAATAGTCTGGTGCACAGCTGCAGGGGTTACTGCTGGAGACTGTATCAGAAGGAAGAAAAATGGATATTGCCTGCAGAGGGACTTGGCACTTTATTGGACTTCCAGGAGAAGTCGGCTCCAGCATACGCAGGAATTTCTGAGATGATGATTTTCCACCTACTTTAGATTCACTGCAAACAGGTTTCAAGTGATAAAATTCTTTGGGGGATATGGGTTTTAATGAATGATCCGTTTTAGAAGAGGAAACAAATACTGGGATGTTGCAATGTTCTAGCAGCGAGAAAGCCATTGTTTCCAGATTTGTATTAATGATACAGAGTAGGAGGAGAATGGCAAGATGACAGCGTTTGTAAATGAGGGAAGTGATCAAAGATCAACAGCAGTCCCAGGAGGAAGGGTGAGAGCAGTTGGAAAATACTAAGTTTCAGCTCCAATTCTCCTATCCCTTAGGATATTTTATGAATTTATTTTTTTCCTGCAGAGTTTTCTGAGCATCTCAACTCAAGACAGTGCATTAAGCCTGCATAACTCTGCTATTTGGCTAGCAGTTAAATCCAGCTTCAGCTGCTAATCCTGATGAGCCTGGAGTCAGGAGATGCTGCAACACTCGAGCCCAGTGAGCAATGGCCAGCTGATGGTATTTCAAGACTCCTGTCATGAGTGCAGCTCTCACCATGCGAACGATTCTGGATATTACTCACAGCTTGTAAGAACAAAGTGAAGACCAGTATTCGAATTGCATTTTCTAAATACAGCTACATGAACAATACCTTGAAAGGAAAAATTTCCTGTCAAGAGGAATTTATATGCGGCACCAGGAAAAAAAATATTATCGGCTCTGGAGATCTAGATCTGTAGGCAAAAAGATGCAAAGTAGGAAATCCCAAAACACAAAAAGAATTAAGTTGCTCAACTAACATTATATTTCTTGCATGCTAATAATTATAAACAGGCGCATCATTTGATGGTTTACAGATTCATTTCTCTTCTTAACTTAGTTCAGCTAAATTTGTAAAGTACTTCCCTTCATTTGTGGAATAATTGACTTGTTCTTATGACATCCCTGGGCTTTCAGTCCAAATCTGAGTGCGATCTTTCAAGCGAAGCCAGGCGTCCCTGTGAAATAAGCATGGTGGTTTCATCACATCTTACTGGGTTTGCTACAAAAATTCCCGTTGAGATGCAATCACCTGGGCTGTGCATAAAACAACGCCAGGTGAGCACAGGGGTTGCTCACGCCTTTTATGTTCACTGAAACAGCAAACCCAGAGAGTCTGCCCTTTACACAATGCCTGCAGGGATGCCAAAACCAAAATGTTTTTGAGAAACAAAAGTTTTAAAGAACTGTAAGAGTTAGAAGAGAATGCATTAGTGGCCTAAACCTTTTCATGATATTCTGCAGAGATCTTAAGTCTGAATGTTTCAGGTATTGAACAAGCCCTACCTTAAATCATTCAACGACATCATATAGTCTGCAGCTCACTCAACAGCAAAGCTGAGGCCCATTTCCTCAACATGTGACACACGATTGCTCCATCATATTCACCATTTTCTTCATTCCATCCTTTTGTTCAGCAAAAAGATGGAATGAAGTTTGTCCTTTTTCTCCAGCAGGTCAACCCCTACGCAACCACTGCCTCATTTTGATTATTTGACTCAATTGATTTAGTCTTCGTCTGTAATCAGCTGCAAATTTAACCACTAACAGAGTGTCAAGAGTGTTTTTGTATGGGTGACATGCCTTTCCCCATCACGGATGACGGGGACCAGGTTCTTATTGACATCTTGTTGTGGTTCTGTCAGAAGAGTTGCACCAGGGAAAGGTTTGGCACATACTGTAAAAACTAAAGCTTGATCCAGTCATGGCCAAATGAGAGATAAGAGGCTGTTTAAAAGGCCTGATGATGAAGCCAGATGAAGCCATTTCAAAATTGACTGAAATACTTAATGTTACTGGCACTGGCCACTACGAATGTGTTTTTTCTCTTGGTTACAAGCTCTGAGATCACTAGGTGGACTCTCCATCCTTAGCTGAGGACAGGACTGGGAGAAAAGACAATCGTTCACATGGGCCGTGGTCCCCATGGCCTTACACCTCTGCCATTGAACGCAGAAGAAAAACGAACCAGATGCAATTGGCTGGGGATTTGGTTTTCAGCCCAGTAGTTCTGACCAGAGGATGTTTGCTGCTCTGTGGCCAGAAGCCAGTTAGCTGCCAGCAAAGTATTTGTGTGAAGACTCGTGTAATATCTTCTGGCTGACAATCCACATTATCTGTCTGTCCCCGTGCCCAGGAGTGAGCATCGCCGTTCTCTTCCTCAATACACTGCGTTGTATATACCCAAAATTGTAAACTTCTTGTCGTGGTCTTGTTCTCTGCGCTACCACCCAAGACTGAACTGATGTCAAGGGTCATGAGATGGAGATGAGGCTTCATCTCAATTACTGCTGCTTGGGCAACTTGCAGACACTGGAGTCCCTAAAAAATTGGCTTAGCAGCGGGTGATATCTGAGCCAAAAAAATGGCAGATCAGCATCTGCTGGAAGCAGGAACTCCTTCGCAAGTTCTGGTCCCCTCTGATATCACCCAAGCTGCTTTCCTGACTTTCAGCAACGGCTTTTCATTAATTAGGTCACGCGTGGCCATTATATGAAGTGCTGCACGATCAGGAGGAACAGTGTTTTGTGCCCACGTGTCTTCACTTTGTAAGTCTCCGTCTTTTCTTTGCTCTCCAGGTTGTGCCGAGATAGAAGGAGGGACTCGGGGAGGGAAGATTAACCTTTCGCTGGCCACAATTCATTCCCTCTTATCACGGAGGATTCGGCAACCCACCCCCTTCCAGCCAGCCTATCTGTCTGAATTGCTGAAAGCATAATGCTCCCATATGAGAGATAAGTAAGTGAGCTCTCTTTCTTTTCCATAGGGATGAACTATAGTGTATGCAGATTATTAGGAGAAGAAAATAATATCAGAGAAAGGTGGCTTTCTTAAAAGGCATCAGTAGCATTAGTGTCATGTGTGAAGCACCCATTTGTGACAACTGTACAGACCTTTCAATGGAAAATTGTGCTGTGCTACCTTTTAAAGTATGAAATGCTAATTTTGGATTTACAGTTTTTGAACTGGAGGGCTGCATTTTGCATGGGATTTTGTTTAATTTCCCAGCGAAAAAAGGCATTTGAAACACAACTGCCTACAGCCAACTGTCAACAAAAATCAACTGTAATAACACGCAGCCTGTCACTGATTTATGTGGTGATGTGGTAATCTTCTCAATTTAGCTGGATATTTCTTCTTCATACCAAATCGCTGAAAGTCTTGCTAGACATTTATGAATATCGGGAGGTACTATTAAGATGATAATGGGGCAAGATTAAAGAGGTGCTCGCTAGTTCAAAGTGCCAGTTAAAGAGACAGGGAATCGAGAGGTGTAGACATAGACGGCCCATTGGTAGAAGTGAACTTTTTATTTTCGGAGTTGCTTAAGATTTGGGAGACAGTATATTGAGATCCATCTGCCAGGAGAGCATCTTTCTATAGGGAGGCTGCGGGGAGCAGCTATATGCATTTTTTTTTTCCCCCCTAAAATATCTGCTTTTTGCTTAGCAGGAGGTGGGTTGGAACACTTAGGTATTGAAGATGGAGCAAATGAGCAGCATGGATAATGTTGTGGGAAACAAGGTGCTGGGGACTCCTCACCCTTTCCCCAAAAGGTCTGAGCCTTAGACATGGTCACTTTGCACCACCAGGCTGTGTCTCCGCGAGGAGAGGCGAGTAAGATCTCACACTCTGCGTGTGGCAGCTAAGAAAAGCAGTTGGCTTCTAGTAGAGACCTAGAACTAATGCAGACAAAACGATACTGCAAGACTTGAGCTGCAAATAAAGAGACAAGTTTGTGTTTTACAAAAATGTATAATTTACCAGGCATTTCATTATGCTGTATAAAAAGGCAAAAATGATAATTGAAAATAAATGCGGCTGCCTAGCTACAGTAGATGCTGCCAGCGTTACTGGAAATAGAAGCGCTTTCTTGCTGAAGATAGTTAACATTTTGATACAACTTCTGTCTGCAGATTTGTGTAATGTATCGTGTTAAATTTGTTTCAGTTTGGGTATTTGTTACAGAGAAGCAGGCAAAATGTGAGGCTCTGTCTGTGTATTTATGCATTTAAAAGTTTATACAATTATATTAATCATTAACAGTGCGCTCTGCAGACAAGTGTCTGTGGAGCCTGAGTGAAGATGCAAGTTTCTGAGTTTATTTCAGAGTGGGCAAAATCCCCCAGTTACCTTCAAGGTTGCCAAAGATATTCCATTGCAAATTCCTGTCTTCCAGAGAACACGGTTACAAGTATAAATACACCAAAGTATTTTGCTGGGCTATTTTCCCCTGAAGCAAACGGAACCCTGAGTTGGCATTTTGCTTTGGCAGCAGACAAAGCTGGGGCTGCTTGGGGATGCTGAGAATTACTGGAGGAAGAGAAAATAGGTCCATGAATTGTCATCGCTTCTGCTCTGGAAGCTTCTTTCTGGTCCCCCTCATCCTCTGGCAAGAGGAAGTTGTCACAGACATGGTGTCCATCTGTGTCCTAATACGGGAGTCTACCTGCAGCAGTCCTGGTGCTCTCCACACCCAAAATGGGAAAATCTCTCCCAATGGAGGTTTGGGGGAAAAAAACCTCACCTGGATTGTGATTTTTTTTTTCCTCTGAGCCCTTCAATTTCTCAGCAGAGACACCTGCAGATGACTCTAAGCTCACCTTCTTTGTGGTGTCCGCTCATGCGTTGAGACAGCAAAAGGCTGTGCAGGTTAGCCAACTTATGAATGAAGTTCCTGAGTTTCCATTACCTTTGGAATTAAGCTAAAAAGGGGAAAGTAAGAGACTTTCCCTTGACCGAAAGAGGCTTGACACCACCAAGCTGGCTTTAGAGGCCAGAAAGGTAGGCTCAGGGAAATAGCAAATGAAAAGAGTTTCTTGTCAGGGCTCCCAAACCACAGATCCCCCACCAGGATGGATGGGACAGGAACACAGTGGGCTGAGTACTGGGAAATGAACTGATCAGAAGGACAATAATACTTTCATATGTGTGCTTAGATCCACTGTATAAAATTTGCTTTCCTTTTTTTTTTTTTTTTTTTTTCTTTCATTTGGACTTTTTTTTTCTCTGTAGCCCCAGCTGGGCTGCATTGTTCAGCCAGTCATGTCTGTGTTTGGATGGGTCAGGCCCTATGAATTCACTTGGCCTTGAAGCAAAAAAACCTCATCATGAATAATGAAAGCGAAGGAAAATAATGCCTGAGACAGAATGACTTTAAAAATGATTAATATCTATTCTTTCCTTCATAATTTGCCTCCAGACTTTTCCCTTTGCAAAATAACTTGCCATTAGCAGTTGAACTTTCAATAGTTGGTATTTTGGTGGAACTGGTGCGCTGAAGCCAAAGGGAACATTATTATTGTTATTGGCAGTGTTGTTACTATCATTATTATTATTATTTTATGAAAGAAGTGTTCATTTTAATAAGTTGAAAGCCCTAGATGAATATAGAAAGGACCAAGTTCTGCCCTCAACCACATCTAGTTTGCTCAAATTGGCCGCTTGAAACGTGGCAACGTTTACCGGAGAGATACAGACGTTCTTGAGGCTGTAGAGGTGCAAACACCACCCTGGGGGTCCCAGCCAATAACTGTTTACAGAAAAGCGGGTCCTGCACAGAGCATCGTGGAAGGTGTTTGCAATTATGAAGGGATAGGACAAATCAGGGATGCAATTGACTGCCACTAAGTAGCTCAGCAGCTCTCCGTGGCCTCCACTCAGGTTCCCAATGCCTCATCTCAGGCAGGAGATTTTCTTTCTTCAAAGGCTTTTATTAAAAACCAGTTCAGATAAATGCTAACAAATAAGCAAGCAAACCTGTTGAGCCCCGAGTCCATAACCTGCCAGGCAACAGGATGCTTCTCCATGACATTAAAGAGAGCTAACAGCTGAAGAAAATATTGCATGTTTTAACTTTTCTGCTTAAAATAACAGCAACAACAAAAAAGTGCTGCTTTTGCAATTGCCTTTAGGTTCATTTTCAGCAGAATGTCCCCATCTCTACAGTCTCCAGGTTCTCAGCTACTTCCTACTAAATGAGACCCTTTTCCCCACAATGCCCTGGCCAGCACTCTGAAATCATCCAAAGCTTCTTTATCTACCCGAAAAGCACCAGAATCCACCCCAGGATTTAGGACAGACTGAGTCCAGGCCTGGGGAGCTGAGCTGGCAGGGTGTGGCTGGAGAGCAACTGCAACCAAGGAGGTAAAGGGAGTTAATCTCTATATCCCAAACACTTGTGGAGCTGTTGCTACAATGGTCTGAGCTTCTGCATTCTCCTCGCAGGCAGTTTCAGGGCGTCCTGCTTCACCTTCCCTCTGAACATCTCCATCCAACAACTTGAGTCTCCTTGTCTTTGGCTACTCTGAACTTCAGGTAAGTCTTCCTGAAGCTTTAAAGCTTTGTAGAATAACAGTGCTTCAAAGTATGTTTTGAGATGATGAGCAAAGGAATTTGGATGGTTGTAGGACCTGAAGTTACTCCTTTCTGTGCCGGTTGTAAGGGTTGGAGTAGTTGCTTAATGTGAAAGATGATGATTTTCTTTGTGTGGCAGGAACATATCTTTTTTTTTTTTAACTTTTGAGTCCCTCTACCCACTTATATTTACATGATTCTGCTTTGCTGGCACATTTAACCTTTAGACACCTTTGTGCGTATCGCCTCTCTTGTGAGTCTGCACCTGGCTCATCATCTGTGGATAGCAACAAGATTTTATGGGAATTGGTACTTCTTAAGAAAGTGAGGCTTCTTTGATTTTCTGTCAAAATAGTGGATGATGATTTTGTTTGCACTGGTCAGATGTGCCAGTTGTGTGAGCTTTATGGTCTTTGCAGTACAGGAACTCAAAATCGTGGTGATCTTTAGTCAGGCAATGCTCCTGCTGAGTATGTGGGTTTTACTCCTGGTTAAAACAGGGATTGCTCCAGGTGTCCACTTCATCCTTTTTCTGGTATATCTGGTCTTGGAAAGAGGGTTGGGAGAACAAAAAGTGCATCTTTTCCTCCAGTCTGGCAGTTTCAGGGAAACAAGGTGGTATTGACTTGGGCTTCAGGTGTCCCAGGTAAGTTAATTGGTGAGCTGGTGGGCACAGCTGACCTTGTTACAACGCTGGAAAGTAAAGGGTGGCCGCAAAGTGCTGAGAAGCCACCAGAACCTTCTGTACTTTTCAGACTGGGTTCAGAATTAGCTCTGCCTGTGATAAGAGGTGGAAGGAGGCCCCTTAATGGATGCCAGGGGGAAAAAGCTGCTTTTGTTGCCCACTGAAAGCATTGGCAACCTCAGCTTGAATGTCTGAGCCTGTGTCAGGTGCCCCGTTACAGGGACTTTAATGGCTTAGGGGAGGAAGGCTTCGATGGGAACCCCCCCTTCCCCTGATGAAAATCTCCCAGATTTCAGGGGTTTCACCTGCAGCGAAGAGCAGCCTGAATTTTCAGACATCAAAATGCATGTGCATATTATCGGCAGCTCTAATTGAATGTATATACAAATCTGCGCTGGGTACACCTGGGCTGCCTCCCTGGCGCGCATAAGCATTCCCCACATGCCTCTGCCTTCTCTGCAAGCTACACTACACATTAATAAGACAATCCATATATTGCATTAGGACGTACCTTATGCAGACAATGCTCCAGGTACTGATTTTTTTTATTTTTTGTGTGTGTGTAAATCCTGAAATATGGCTGATATGGTCCACTGCAAAACGATCCTATATTGGAAATGGCAAAATTGTAATGTAAAATATACTGGGGTCAGTGGGGTGTGATGTTTTTTGCATACATTTTTTCTCCCTTGACCCATGCCATTCTCCTGCATATAGGGGAGGGGGGAAAGCTTCATCTCACACAGAAATGTGATGTCCTTTACTGCCAGAGGCTGTTGCTGTTTTAAATGAGGAAAAAGCACAATGCATGAAGAAGGAAAATTAAAGCATATTCATTTTGGAAATTAGATACGGTGTCAGGAGACTCTCTGGAAATAGCAGGGTTTGAATGGAACACCAGACTACAAGACAGTTCACTGAACTTTTGACCACTATTTATACTGTGGGAGCTTTTGAAATGGGAAGACAGCGAAGTATTTTATAGCTGTTTAATAGTGGATTGTGGTTTTTACTAGACATTTATCTTCGCTCTGAGTGTATATAAGGTAAGTAAACATTATGTAGTGTAATTGCGTTCTGTTGGAAGCACTTTAATTTAGGGTTGGTTTATTTTCCCTGTTTGTGGTACGTTTCCTCTCCAGCAGCAAAGCGTCTGCGAGCCGGTGCTGTTGCCACCTGAATGCCTGACCCCATCCCAGGAGCTAACGTGTAACTGGGCTCACTCCTGGAATCTCTAAGGGATGCCTTTGTCCCTTGTATTGGGCAAAAAATGAAACCTAAAGCAGGGGTGGCTGTGGCCCTGGACTGTTCAGGAAGCTCAAGTAACACCTAGCTCCAGGCCTGACTTAATGTCTCTCTTATTTCTATATAGTGAAACTAATTTTAATCTCATATAATGGCTTCAGACCCTCTTTAGCATTCCAGGTACACAGAGCAATATACCCTTCCAGTGTTGGCAGCTATCTCATTACAATTGTAATGATGCATCACCAGGCAGGCATGCATGAATGAAACTCTGTTTGCAAAACCAAAAAGGTGTTTGGAGTATTTTTAGGTCTTATTAACTTGGGGTGTTGTTCATGGAAATAATGTGGAAAGATCAGAATTTTGGCATAATCCGAGAAAATGTGGTCCTGGAGCAGTTTTAGCCCTTAGTCGGGACTTTTCTTTCCCTTCTCCCTTTTCTTTCCAGCTATGTAAATGTAGTTATAGTTGGCATGGGGAAAGTTGCAGGGACCAGTCACCTGAGAGGGAAGGGCTCTGGAGAAGGAGCTGTCACCATCAGACAGGCCATCTCCCGTAGTTGAGGGTTAGAATGGAATTATGCTGTGCTACCGTAGCTGTGCATGGTGCCATTTTCATTATTTTTTCCCCTTTTGTTCTCTTAGAAATGATTTATAAAATGAATCTGTTAGTACTTAAGACTGTGAAGCACTACAATAAAGCCTTTTTTTTTTTTTAAAAAAAAAAAGTGATATTAGGAAATGTTTAAGCTAATGGACATCCATTGTTTAGTCCCTATGTCCTCTGTTGGTTAGCCTTCCATATAGCCTAGCCTCTGTGGGAAGGAAAAAAAAGATTCTCCTTCTGCCATGGAAGATGCTTTTCTTCCTTGGACCATAAGCTCCTCTCCTATCACTAGCCAGTAACAACCCTTCTGTTCATCCTTATGTCAAAGCCACACTACTGAGCTAATAGAGATCGCTGACAATTAGAGATGAGCTGAAATGATTTGGCAAACTCTGGGTGCTTGTGAACCTGAGGGTGTTCTCAGATCCCTTTGAGCCTGCCGGGTGTATTGCCAGCCGTGCTCTTCCCACACCCCCCATCTTAATGGGGAGAGCAGTTGGGACATTGAGTCCAGCTGGGCCCGGAGGCTGGAGAAGAATGAGAGGGGGAGTCTATCAAGATGCATCTCTTCCCTACATCCCTTCCTGGCTGCTCTTTGTTGTTTCTTCTTGCCAAGATGTCCCAGGCACTGTCAGGTTTCTTCTCATTGTGTGAGATGGATGTGACAAGATCCCAGGATGATTTTTCTTTTTTTTTTTTTTTTTTTNTTTTTTTTTTTTTTTTTTTTTTTGCTTCTGAGCAGCTAGATGGGCCATATCTGGAGAGATGATGTCACTCGGTCAGACAAGACAGACAATGCATAAGATAATGTTTTAAAAGGGAAACAAATTCCCTATTGACAATCGCCTCCTCCCTTGGTTTGGTTGGTTGGTTTGTTTCCTCCTTTTTGTAATGGTTATTCTTTTTATTTACTTATTTTCTCTAGACTTATCAAGCATTTTTATCTCATGCTTCCCGGTTGTCCAAGACAGTATCATGAAACATCTTAAGATCCTATTTATGCCAAAACTTTATAGGGCAAGCGTTAATTTTTGACTGTTTTCTTTACTGTTTGCTCAGTTTGAGAATGCTTGAAGATAATCCCTTGATCCAATATCCTGAGTAACTGTTGCTGAAAAAGCAACCTACCTCAAATAAATATCTTAAAATTAAGAGTATGTAATGGAATGGTTGGCTGATGGCTAAACTGAGGCCAGAAGCTTGTCACCAATAGCATGATTTCCACCTTGAAAGACTAAGTGTACCTTCTACACTAGTCACAGACCTGCATCAGCCAAGAAAGCTTTCGTTAGGTCCCGACCAGCTATTTGTGGTAGTGTGGAGAGAATCTGGTTCCCCAGCCTCATTAGGGAGCTGTGCTGCAGGAAAATTGCTTAGGGAATTTTTATAAATCATTTGAATCCCGTGAAGCTGAAATGAAGAGGTGTATTTTCATTATTTTATTTTATTTTTTCAGACTCTAGGGTCTTTTTCTTTTTCAGCATGGTGTTGAAATCTGTGCTTCAATGTTCCCATCTGTCAGCGTGTCTGATAGTTGTGAAGGACTTTGGAAGTCTCTTAGCCTTAAATCCAGGAAAACTTTTGACCTTTAACTTTTAACATGCGCAAACTCGTATCTACTAAATAATAGTGGTGAAGAGCAACAGCTGGCCAAAATCTAGAAATTTCAATTTGCATTTTGTGGACGTATAAAATATATGTCTAGCCTCTAGAAATGCAGAAAGGGACCATACTGATGGTGAGATTTTTATCCTACATGACTGCACATGCTTTGCTGTAGAAAAAACATATGAGAGCAGAGCGAAGGCACAAAGGTAATCCAACAGAAAAAGGAATGGCTTGACCCCATCGTTTGCCTCATAGACCATGTGTACAAGTTAGACAAGTATTCTTTATGTGTGTGAAGAGATAACAGATCCACATTAATTTTAGAGCTGCTTTGCCATTCTTTATTAATAGAAATGTAATGTAGTGCCCATGCCAAGTCCTGCCAGCCTTTCCTTTTTATCTTCTCTTTCAAACACGGACAACATCGAAGGTCTGATCGTCGTATCCCCCGATCCCTATTTATTTAAGCGCTGCTTTTAAGCCAGGGGAGAGCGGTGGCACCTTATCATGGCTGAAGTGGTGATGTCTTGTCAGCAAACACTGTAAATATCACTTGGAAATTTTTCTGAGGCTGAAAATAGTTTCTGTGGAATAATACTAATTTAATATAGTTTCATAAATTGAAAGGAATTGAATGGCAGTAGATTGGTGAATAATTTGCAAATGGAAGCAGTGATAGAATTTGTCAAATAATGTGCTCTATTAATAGTCTGCTCTGCTCTACGTAGCTGCTGAATGGTCTTGGTTCTTTTGTTTTTTTCAGGAAAAGCTGGATTCATTTTATTATTTTTATTTTTTTCAGCACTCTTTTTTTTTTTTTTTTTCTTTTTTCTGTTCCAAGGGCCATTGTTTACTTTTGAAGTGGATGAAAGATGAATTCAGGTTACGTTCTGACATTACAATGAAATTGTCAATAGAAATCAATGACTTGTCACATGATGAGTTAGTCTATAAGGCAGCCTAACAGTGTCCTTACATCTTCAGCCTCCTTCATTGTGCTACCCTCCTCAGGAGCCAAGCAACTGTACTGTTATAGAAAGGTGTTGTCATCATTAAGGGGGTTATAATGGAGTTTAGTAAACCTGGAAGCCGAGGCATAGAACCCTAATATCGGTGCCAGTCTTATAAAACGACATATTGTCTGTAGAGCCTGGTGTTTGTATCTGCGTTTATTGACCCTAGAGAAGTAATATATACAGAAGAGAGAGAGGTCAAGGAGCTCACCTTCAGCTGCTGTGGACAGTCATTGAGTGGAGCAGGTTTGCACGCTCTGCAATGAAATACCACCATGTCAGCTCTGTCCTCCCGAAGACCTTGGCTGGCATGGCCACAGCCCTTGTTAATGTTCACATGGGAGCAGTGACATGATCGTTTAGCCTTGGGGAATGCTAGTGTTGGAAATGTGGTGTCACCACCAATGAAGACATTGGTGTCCCCCTGATGCTTGCTGGTGGGGTTTATGTTGGGTGTGTGCCGTGCAAGCTGGGTGCTGATAGGCTGCTGAGTTCTCCCAGGACACCCCTTCCTGCCGAAGAAAGGATGAAACTGAAGCCCTTGCCTCTTAGACAATGACTCTGTTTGCCGTTTACAGCCCATTCACTTGGGGCAGCTTGGAGCTGGTTGTCCTCTCCAGCTGCCTGAGCTGCCATGCCGCTGTAACTGGGAGGACATGGGCGCTTGAGCCACCGAATGGCCTGGCCTGGCCAGGCGTGGAGCTTTCCTCACCCAGAGGGATGGTGCAGCAGCTTTGCTCCCCCATACCACCCTCTAATTTGGCCAGATTGTAAATTACACAATCTGGCTTCAGACCCTTTCCGGAACAGAAGTGCCTTCAGTTTAAACTAGTTCAGTCCTGGAAAAAAAGATAACATAAGTTATTATTATTATTATTATTATTTTAAAATTAAAAATAATTTTAAAAAACCAACAAAAAAAACCCGAATAACATGATTTATAACAAGATACAGGAACAATTTATTCTCTCTCTCCGTGGATTAGAGAGGTGGTACTTGGAGCAGCTTGTTAAACAGAAGTGCTTGGCCCCTGGCCTTGTGCTGCTGTTTAATGATCCACTCTTCATGTGCCACCTCTCTAATCCATGGAGAGATAGGTACAAATTGTATCTATAATGTTATATTACTTAACAGTATAATGTATTATAAATCATAGAATTGCATCCCTGCCTTGTAATTGGTGAGATGTGTTGCATGAGAAATCCCCTAATTCAATATAAAGTGGTTGCTCTTATGCATAACTACCTCTCTGGATCAAACCAATTCAGCCCAGAAGTGGTGAGGGGAAAGTTAAAGCTTTTTTAATTTTAAAAAAAAAGCAAAAATATGAGTTAGCATGGCTTTAGGGCCCCCTCACTGGCTTTATAGGCTCCTGCCCTCCAACGGTTGTTTAATAGTCCCCTGCTCTCAGGGAGCTTCCCTTTGCAGCAGGAACTGGTTTACAGCATGTCCTACCTCTTCCCAGAGGATGCCTCCTTGTGCGCCAGTCCATTTGCACCAGGATGTATCCTCACACACGGTGGTGGATCTTCACCTCTGCCGGAGGGCAGGGAAAATGTCTATGGTGGGGGCTTCATCAGCCTACCCCGTGCTGTGCGCCCAGCACCGTTTGTGGTGCCCATCACGGTGACGTTGGAGCACTGTCACACGTAAGATCCAAAGGAAGACCCATGGCTTATTTTTCTCCCTTAAAGCCAACGTCTTGTCCTTGCATAGTGACCAGAAACAACCATGGCTTCAAGGGAGACTTGAAATTACCAAAAATATCCTTATTATGTAACATTTTGTCAGGAAAAGAAATATTTTTCCTGACCCCAATAGTAATCCGCTAATGTCCTAAAGCAGGTTGAGCGATGGGTTGTGTGATTTATTCCATGAAGTTGTAACTACAGATGTGTCTCACCCCCCCAATAAATAACTAACCTTTCTTTAATAAATAATAAATAACCCCTGAAGCTATTTGAGGCAAACTATGCTTAATTAAAGCCTGTGACACTAAAACAAGTTACTTCTCTTTTTCTGCCACAAGTGCATTTTCTAATTGAAAAAAAGAAAACTTAGGAGTAAGAGTTTGTCTGAGCTCATAATGGGAATGGGCCTTAATGAAGGCAAAAAAAAAAGTCCCCAGCCTTGTTTTGGTTTTTAGCAAAGCTTGACTCTGGGACTGAGGACTCTGTGCAGGGATGGTGGGGTGACAAATCCTCACACCCCAGCCATGGGTCCTAATAGGGCTGCTGCCATTGACCTACCTGGACAAAGTCCCCTTGATCACTTATGGTTTCCAAAAGTGCTAGAGCTTGGCAGTCAGACAGGTGTCTGAACTCTTCAGGCCTCAAGGAGAAGTCTGGAAATCTCATATGATTAGTAATTTTTATTGGTATTATTATTTTCTTTCTGCTTAAGTTGGGCAAATCTATAAACATTTAGGAAGCCTATTCTCTCATCACACCTTGCAAGAAGAAATCTGGTGTGCTTCAAATGAGGAAGGAAAAGAAATAAATTCTTTGGACCTCCTGAAGCCCTAAGCTCATATAAATTTGCATTGGGGCTGGGGTGGGGTAAAGAAGTTGGTCTCATTTTAGGAGGAAGTGTTGTGGGGTACGTTAATGAAGCAAAGCACTTGTTTGGCCATCCCCATCTCCTCCCACACGCATGGGGAGGCCTGAATTACTGACTCAGAAAAGTTTCTTAATGTCTTGTGCCACCTGATGTAAAATGGGAATGCCAAAAATTCCCTCTGTGAAGTGGAAGTGGGGAGGTGGAGAGTTGTTTCTCTCCGATTACATCTCCGCTGTGAGGCCATACCCTTTCCTAGGTCTTCTGAAGAGAACTGTTTGTGTTCCAAGTTTGTTTTGCTTGGCAAATAATAAGAAGCAAAAACCTGCGAATGGATACTTTTGTTTGCAAACAAGGCATTTGTGTTTACATTTCACTCTAAAACTGGCATAAAGGTGGGGGGTGTGCAAAATTGATACTTGTTGCTCCAACAGATCTAAAATCGTGGTGCATTGACTCCTCCTGCTTTTGTTTTTACTTTTGAATTTATTTCTCTGAGGTGCAAAGATGCCACCAAAACTCATAATGAAATATTTCAACTTTTTTTTTTTTTTTTTTTTTTTTTTTTTTCCAAGTAAAGCCAGCAGAATAATGACAATACTTTTCAGGGCATTTAAACGAGACTGTTTTTCAACCCAGATCTGTTGTTTTATTTACGTCTGAGGTACCCAGGCTTCCTTCCTGCTCAAGTTGTTTTGCTTTCACTGAGTGTGAATTGTCTACAAAATGAACACTGTGATACGTTTCCTTCTTGTCTACTCTCTCTAGTTAGTTTTACTTGCTCTTGCAAGTGAAAGCCTGGGATGGGTGGGGGAACAAGAGAAAATGAAAAAAAACAGTACTGGTTTCTCCCTGAAAGCCCCAAATAACGATGCTAAGTGGGGCAAAGTGTTTGTCTCTCCTGTGACCAGCTGCAGTGTCCCCTCCATACCCTCCCAAACCTCCTCATGCCATCCCCCTGTGAGCAGGGTCATGCCATGGGGAGTGAAGGGCAGGATGAACGAAAAAAAAAAGGGGGGAGGGGAAACAAAAATCTCTTTTCTCCCTAATCTCTAATCAGTACTCACATCATACATTTGTGAAAATGACTGCCTAACCAGGGGAAAAAAATCTATTTCTCTCGAAGTGTGCACTTACTCTTAAATCAATCCAACGCAGTAGGGCTCTTTTTTCTCCCTTCTGACTTTTCTATTTACTTGCTTTATACAACAACAAACTTGCCTTTTTGTGGACTGCAGCGAGCAGCAGAGTGCTTTGCCTTCCTCCTTTTTGTGAGTATTGTGAGTCAGGTGTAAACACAGGTTCATTTTGTGGTGTGTTTTTTACATGCATTTCTGCTTTAAAATAGAGTGTAATGATTTTGAGGATTAAAGGTACGGTCAGAAACTTTTTAATAAGGTATGAAATACTCGGACCAAGTGCAGCCCTTTCTGACCCTCCAAGACCTCCACACTGAACGTACAATAGCAATAAATCCCGGAGCAGATTAAGCAATTTCCCCATAGTAATGTGTGTCTATTAGAGTTTCAAATAACCCAGAGGAACTTGAAATATTTGGATATTCCAGTCTGTATCCCTTTCTGTATGTAGAAAGTTGATGGCAGGGCAGCATCCTGAACTTTGACTCCTTGTAAAAGTTTAAATTGCTGCCCTGCTGGGCTGAGTGAATGCTAATTACTTTGTCTCTTACAATACATCCAGACTACTTACTTTAAAAAAAAAAATAAAAAAATCCCCTAAGACACAGCTTTTGCATGCCAAATATATTGCACTTGACAAAACACACAAAACAGCCGGGCCCGTTTGCAGACAGCGAACGCAATCGCAAATTTGCTGTTGAGCAACCTTGAAGAATAAGTTGAGTTTTGCACTGCTCGTGTGAAAATTTGTCGCCAGGACCAAGCAGCCCTTTCTCAGGGATTGCCTGTGGTGGCAGCTGCGACGCACAAAAGCCATGCGTGGTTCACCGAGGACCACAGAGCTGTGTCCCCAAAACAAAGATTGTCTCAAGGCCGAATCTCTATATGTCAGAGTTTCTTGCAAGCAATTAGGAGGCTTTTCTGGCCTGACACCAGGGTGGGCATTAGTAAGAGGTACAGTTAAAATAAGGACCAAGCTGGAAACCAGAAAACAGGACTTAGGCTGCACGCCTTCCTGGAGATGCTCAAAATCTTCAATGCTTCCTAAATTGCCCGAGTCTAATAGTTATTAACAATTCTGTAATAACAATATTAATTACTAGGAAAGCTGAAGTTCACTCATGATTGTTTGGTTCCTTTCAGCAATCATTAAGCACAATTAGAAGATCAGAAGTGATGAGCTCCTGGCAGTGATGTTCTATATACGGGCCGCTCATTGTGCCACTGCTGCAGAGTAAGCTGTGGGCAAACGTGGCTTTTCGTGCTGCAAACGTGACGTCAGTATATCCTTAAGGAAAAGGGAAAGGGACAAAAAGAAAACAAATCTCAAAAAAATAACAGAGCTTATAAGCAGGGATGGGCACATCACTCCAGGAAGTGAGAATCTACACCAATGTTAGCTCCTGATCTGCCAGCTCTGCCCATTTCTGAATTGTTAGGACACCGGCTCACTTGAGCACTGATCTGAGAGAAAACCTAAAAGCCTCTTGTTGCCTTACTTGGACTTTACACTGAATCAAACCCAACAACCTAAAATTTTCCTGAGCCTTTGGTGTAGAACACAGCAGTTGTGGTCCTATTTATTATCTCACAGACCTTGAATCAAGTAGAAAGTGGTGTTATATGGTGGGGTTTTTTCCCCCATATATAAAGACCAAACTTGTTTATTTTCAGCCCAAATAAGCTTGCCTTGTGTGACGATAACTGGGATTTAATTCTCATCTAGGAGAGCTTGGGATGCTGAGATCTGGGGAGGAGCTGTGGGTTTCAGTCCGTGATAAAGGCTTTTGATAGAAGATGCACTCCCAGCCCAGTATCTGTGAGAGCTGCACAGTTCAGACTGATCTCAAGTATTTCAGCCAAGTTATACTTGCCTCAGGAAAATAGCCTTGAAAATGTCTGAACTCCCTGCAGTTGTCATGTAACTGCTGGGAACCAGCATTGGGGTGTCGCAGACTCAGAGGGTGTTCTTAGCCTGGGGTGATGCTGCGATCCCCTCAAAGACCCTTGCAAACCCCCATCTGCTGGTTTTGGAGCAGCCGAGGCTGGATGGTGCCCTGTGGCTCTCCCAGTCCTGTGTGAGGGAGCAAGTGGATGCACTGCTGATACTGCACTCAGGACTAAAAGGGGAGTATTTTGGAAATAGGTTAAATGAAAGACATTCCTAAAGCACTACCCACCAAATGTTTTTACGTAAGGAATGTCTTTTACGGATGGAAAGAGCCTGCAAATAATTAATTGGGGAAAGCAGGGCGTGAGGAGGGGGGGAATTAAAGAATTTCATAATATTTCAGGCTCAGGAAAAGTGTCACCAAATCAACAAACAGAGTATTCATTAGGAAAAATGTGCTTAATTTCAGACCAGGGATGTGGAAGCGCCATGAGAGTTGTTCTCAGAGATTTTTTTTTAGCCCAATCAGAAACGAGAGAAGGCCACAATTATTATGGGAGCCTGTTCTTCTGAGAACACCAACCCAGTTTTGCAGACCCAAGAGGTCTGAACAATCTCAAATCAGGTCTGGCTGAACAACTCTTCCTCTTACTGCTGTCTATGCCGAGTGAGACGTGAGGTTTCTTGTTACTGTTTTCAAAATCGGCGTCATGTTTAACCTTTGAGACTCTCCTGAATAGAAAGAGGGGGAGAAGCACATTTAGTAGGGCTATCTGCGTTGATGAAAGACTTTAAAATTGTACCTGCAAGCAAAGTTTGACTCCAGAAAACTGGCTAATTTGCTGAAGTAGTTTTCACATGGGGTAGGGCAGCGGGGTTTGGGAGTGTCATGTACCGAGAGGACCCGGTGATGCTTGGGCCAAGATTTAGCTGACCACAGATGTGCAAAGCAGACATCTCCTGGGCACTACATTAAGAGCCATAACAAAACTCATCAGACTCCAGGCCCTTTACAAAAGCTTACCCTGTAACTTTTCCCATCTCGTGCACCCTTACCAGATACCCAGGTGGCAAACTCTTGGTGGCTACCTTGTCATCAGCAGGCAAATATGCGAGGACATCACGCAGGTACCGATCACTTCTCAACCAGGGCTGAGTTGGTAACGTGCCCGTATCACCAGCAGTGCCATGGTAGTACTGAAATTAACTACTCGGTGCTTTAGATTACTCCCTGGATTTATTACCTGCTGGGGAAATAAGTTATTTCTAGACCCTCTGCCAACCCTCAGTTTCTAGTAAATGAGAATATACTAGTTCTGGGACTTAGGATGCTTTATGAAAGAAGGAAAGGAAAAAAAAAAAAGATGAAGGAAAAATGATTTTCATCTGAGACAGAAATTCAGACAAAGGATTACCAGTGTTGTTTGAACAGACAGTGCATAAACATTACCTTTTATTAGAAGGAACAGAGACTTGCAACATCCAGGAAACTACTTTATTCACAAAATAAAACTAGGCCCATTTCTGCTTATTCAAATACCACCCACAACTTTCTGGGGAAAGATCATATGCAGAGCATATTTGGAAACATTATTAGGGATGCATAAAGTACAGTATTAGTCAATTTTATATGCTCAGTTGCATGAAATCTGTGTGTTTAAAAAATATAATAATTTGCATTTCATGGCTTTTGATAACCTCAGGAGTGCACTTGAAATTCAGCACATGCCCACAGCACCTCCCAGCTCACCCCATTTTTAACTGAAGACCAATGGTTTCTATTAAGGGATCAGGCAGGGACTCTGACAAGCCAGTCAATAACTATGTGAGGTTACTTCATTAATGCTATAATGGCTGATAGAGTGAGAGGCAAAAAACAGGTTCCTGACAGCAGCAAATGAAAATGATAGAGATTCCTGAAGCAACGCGCCTTTCCTTTGTCATTGTCTTTTGCTTGGCTTATTCAAAATGTGGCATTTATGTATTCAGCCTTGATGAATGTTGCAGGCTTTAAGTACTTTTTCCATCTCTAATGCAGCGCCGATTGCACATTGTTCTTTCTTTCTCTCCCTCTCTCTCTTTTTTTTTCTTCCTTTTTTTTTTTT
>VWZK01011769.1:1207164-1223439 GCA_013396935.1 Baryphthengus martii | reverse complement strand
TTTTTTTTTTTTTTTTTTTTTTCCTATAACCTCTGCTGTCAAGGCATTGTGGGCTGAAGGGTTGCAGGCACCGGCTAAATAGCTTTTTTGCTGTAAACGGTGAGGGTGACGGGACGATGTATCATGAGAGCTGGAGGGGTCATGCAGCGAGTGGGTGGTGGAGTCTGGAGCTGCGGAGAGGTGCTGCAGGAGTCCCCAGCACCACTGCCTGCCGGGAGAGCAGGACTTCGGACACGACCCACCACCTTACGCCTTACTGGGGTGTTTTATAGGATCTCATCAGTGTTTTAGGAGACACACTGAAGAAAGGCCCCATAACTTCCTGCTTCTTCCCCAGGACAAGGGAGGGCTCCATCCCTGGTGTCCCAGAGCTGCTCCTGGTGCGCCCGTCCCTTAACACTCTGCTGGGGCGTCCCCTCCAGTGGCTGTCCCAGGGTGGTCCCCAAAGGGTGTCACATTTCTACCATTCCCCCTGAGTGGAGTCATGTCTGGAATTTGAACATTAGGATAATTGGGCTGGATAATTCAGCTTCTTTAAACGTTTTTAAGGATTGCATATAAATGCCCACATTACAGTTGGAAACATGATATTCTTACAGTTTGCTTTCACTCTTACTTTGTTTTATTTAACTATTTATGGCATTGCTTGCCTCCTGCTGTGGTATTTTGGGTCACAGGTCCTTTCTGCAAATTGCTTTTCTATAGGCCAGGGAAACTGGAGGGTGAAGGTAAGACTGGCCCAATGTTCGCCCCCTGCAGAACCTGACACCTTCTCATTTGTCCTCTGGAAAAAAAGCCACTGATTTATCATTGACCAGTGTTTTAAAAGTAGATGCTAAAGGTGAAATCCAGCTCCTCAAACTTGTCAAAGTTGCCATCTGATGAGTTACAAAAATATTTCTTGTTTATTGTTCCATTCTCATAATTATTTCAGCTATCTCAGGCATATGTTGGGTACTTTTGTTAAAAATAATCTATTCCTTTCACAATGTGTTTGTGACACCTGGTAAATACCTTCCCATCCTCTGGTTTTCTATTCTAAGGTGATGCTATACTTGCCTAAAACCAGTTTGTTCAAAGCCAGGTTCTGAAGATCTGGAGGCTTAATTCAGCACAATGTCTAGGCATGTGCTTATCTTTAAATAGTCCCCCAGCAGTCACATTGCAGAGGCAATACAGACACATGCCTAACTGTCTGCTGACCTGAGCCTGAGTGGCCTAAATATCCAAATAATTACATTAATTTGCGGCTTGATAGTGGAAGACTTTTGGCCTAGGAAATGAGAATGCAAAAAAAGTATGTAAAGCAGTTGCAGATGTGTATTTCCCAGTTCTCTTGGAAGAGACCGTAAGGCAAAATGTTGATACCGGGCGTGCGAGCGTGTCTGAATGTTAAAGTGCTGCAAGCTGCTTCAAGGAGTAGCTTGGGCGTGAACCAAAGCTCGGGTTTAAATTGTTTCCGCAGCAGAAGCAGAGAGGCTCATAGCTTGCATTATTTTTTTTTTTTTAAGGTGCTGGTAAGTTCAGGGGTTTTCCCATGTTTACGGTTTAACAAGAAGAGAGCCAAGAGTGCTGTGGTTAATGACAGAAACATTAAAAAAGAAGGATTTGGGGGATTTTGGGCCAGCCAAATGACCTCTTCAACAAAGAGGGTGGCCACTGCTTTCTCCAGCTTGTCCTCTGTACGTGCTCTCCAGCAAGGTCTGCTGCTCATCATGGGAAGAGTCTCCTGAAGAAGGTCCTTGGGCATTACTGCAATTCCTGTGATAACACCTCAAACTCACTCAGATACAGTGAGGCACAAGCTGCCCGTTCCTAATTGCACAGGAAGACCTGTTGGAGACCTGGGGCATGGAGAACGGCACTGGTAGGATCAGTGCTTGTAGCAGAGATGGAGTTGTATGATAACAAAAAAAGTTACTGTGTTATTGTTAACAAAAATATTATTGCTAACCTAAAGTTACACATCCTGCTCCAGTTCAGCTATCTAAGAATTGTATGTTTGAGACAGTATCCAGAGTCTTCATATTTGGGTTATATTTATAGAGAGAGAAAGATCTTCTGAGGAGTGACTATTTAGTGTCCAGCACAGGTCATGCAAGCATGTTTTGCAGGTGTGTGTGTCTCTGTAGGCTGGAAAGGGAAGCCTAGTTTGGAAACATAACTTTTTTTTTTTTTTTTTTTCAAGATATGCGGTTTAAAATGTCATGACACCTCCCTTGAGGTGGAATAGCCCATGTTCATCGGTACTCTGAGTATTTCCCACCTATTTGCTCAAACAAAGCTGTATGGAAACCACTAACCTCTTCCAAGGAGGAGGAGGAGATCTCACTTGGGACTGAGAGGGGTACCTGCCAAATGTGTGAAGTACCCCCAGTCTCCAGCCAAATACTCATCTATATGGTGTTTGCTGAAGGCACTCTGAGTAGACAAAATGATGTCAGTTGATCTGCCACTGCGTGACATTAGAAGACTTCCCAACAGGGTGATCTGGTGCAACATCCATCATTTGACTTGCTCTGTGGTTGTGCATGTTGGTTTAGAACGTCCCTGTTGGCCCTCATGCAACGTAGTTCTCATGCAACGTAGTCCTCATGCAGCCGTCAGTCTGCAGCATTCAACCTTAAATTATTCCAAATTCTCCCAGGTGCTCAGCACCTCTTTTTCCCCAGCCCGTTTCCCAGCTGTTATCCCTCCTGGTGCAGCCAGAACGGGCTTAGCCTGTCCCCATCACTGCAAATACCGGAGCTGTGGCAATGCCTTTGGGACCTGAGTGGTCCAGCACCTCAGAGGACTGTCCCTTCCAGGAAATCTTCTAGGAGTGAAGCTGCTCAAAGGTTGGTTGTGCAAACAATTCATACCCTCTATTAAGATAAACCTCCTGGGAAGGCAGCTCCAGGAGGTGCAATTTGCACCTCTTCCCACAGGCAGAGGTGTGAATTGAGTGAGGAAGCCACCAGGCTTTGAATCCTTGATGGGGAAACCATGGGGGTTGTTTTCCACCGGGAAATAAGGAGAAAGGAACAGTCATTTCACAAACTCCAGTTTGCAGTCCTGGCCCAAATCACATTTTTGGGTCATAACAGTGGCAGAAGTGGGTATGCGGGTGATCCAGATCCTCCTGCCCTTCTAGAGAGCAGAACTGTATCGGCTGGGCTGGGCTGTGTGTGCTGGTGGGAGAAGAGGTGGGCCTGGGTGACAAACCTCACTCCTCTGCCTTCACTCTTTAAAATTACTAGAAGTCATTTCTGTTGCATTTTCAGTTGGTATTTGGATGCGAAATGAAACTAGTTTGAAAGATATCAAGGATCTAAAACTATTCACAAGGTGAGGTTTTATGTGCAGAGCAGGATGTTGGCAGAGATGAGTTTTCTTCATTTTTTGGAGTTGCAAAACAACTCAGGAGTAACTGGAAAATGCTTTTCTGCAAATACGACAGGAAACACTGCACCTATTCTACCTCTTCATATGTATACAATACTTCGAGCACAAAGCAGTGCATTTAATGAACTTAATGAATCCATCAGTTAGAGAAAATTTCACGTTTTCCATGATCTGCTTGTTGTTTCAAGGCCAAATTCGATTCAACCCAGTCCAGCAGTCCCTAGCAGATATATATATTAAAATATATCAATTGTGTGTGGTATATTTTTAAGAAGAGATATTAAGGGAAAAGCATTAATGCAGGTGTTGCACAAAGGTTAAAATCTTTGAGAGAAATGATAGAAGACAAATGTTTTAAGAATCTTCTGCAAACGAGTCTGCCTTTAGTCATTTTCCCTTTTAAACAAAAGTTAGAGAAATTATTGCTAGCAAACAAAAATCTATTTTAGACAAACACAATATGTCTTGAAAGATCCAGTTTGTCACGCCAATAGTCTCATTGGCTGTGATTTGTATATTAAAAAGATTTTAATTGCCCAGGTAAGTGCCTGCACCTGCTAAGACATTGAATATTAGAGCACTTTATTCTAATCTCTTGTAATATAGGGCACACTTCACCCATAAAATTATTCTCTACACAATTATAGCTCAGTTTTGCTGAGGTAGAAAGTGCAACTTAACAGTTTGATTTTACTCATTATTATTAAAATCATGCAAATTAGGATCATTGGGTAACAGTTGTGTAGTTAACTACTCAATAGCCTGGTCACTGCTTTTTCTTTCTACTACAAACACTTCCAGGGATGGAGATGTGTTACCTTGTAGGTCAGGCTGTGCTGGGGCGGAAGCAGGGTCTGGAAGTGTGAGGAACAGCCCAGAGAGCCCAGGGACACCTCCATGGTGGAGCTGCCATTTATTTGAAGGGTGCAAGTTTTCTTCAGGCTTTCTCCAACATGTTATTCCTTGAGGCATCTCTGACCTGCTCTCCAAAGGGTGTAGGACATCAGGCAGCTGCATGGGGTGTTGGTAAAACAGTGGGAGAGGTAGCGACACCTTTCCTAGGAGGAACAGGGTTTTTGGAGGCATCATCTTGTCCCCACAGCACCAGATCTTAGCACGGCTCTTCATCACATAGGGCCAAAAGCTGCTGTCAAGATCTTGCAGCCTCTTATAACATTTGAGCTGAATTTAAGAGTGGATGAAATAAACCCCATAAACTCTCCAGCACATAATGAAGGAAACGGTCAGTAGACTGTAAACCAACCTCTGCAGAGCAAAGTCATGAATAAGTCTAATGATGGGGTCAATTAGGGATGCCCAGGGATTGTTTTGGCCACTGAGCTTTTGAGTCCCACGCAGTTTCCCTGAGTGGTGCACATCCTGACGCCCCCTCCTCCTTGATATCTCTCTTGGAGAGCAGCACTGCATTTTCTATCTGACTTCTGCATCTCAAGCACCATCCTCTTTTTTCCTTTGCTGCTCAGCGCCCTGTTTTGTCTGTTCAGACATCCCTAAAGCTGCTCAGAAGTTGCTGGAGAAGGGAGTTACGTGTGAATGTTGCCATCCGGTTTGTGTAAGCTGCTTGGTTTTCTCATACATCAGTTTTTCATTTAACTGGGAAATTTGTGATTTCAAAATGTAGAGATTTGTTCTGAATTGGAACAAAAGCACAAAGTTGAAACTGCCTGTGAAAAACACATTTCTAGGACATGCTATTTTGAATTAGTCAAAATGTTCTAGTTCAATAAATCAAAAGGTTTCATTCCAATTATGTATTTCTTTTCTTTTATAATTAGGGATATAATGTAACAGTTCAGAGCAACTTTTTCTTTTGCAGTGAATAATTGACTTGCTCTGTTCCAATGAAACTTAATTTTAGAGTTTATTCTCACCAAAACACCGTGGTTCAATTTTGTTCAAAATGAAATTCCATCAAAACATGCTGCTTCCTACACCAAGCTCCTGTTTGACAAAATGGCATTTCCTGATGGGGGACGTTTTACATCAGCTGCTTTGACCAGCTCTCGCCTAAGTCCCCAAATCTCTAAACAAAGCAATGGTTTTCATTACTCTTATCCATTATAGCTTTATGGAGAGAATCCCATACAGCTGAAGAGGAATAATGTTCTGCTCTGGAGCCCAGGATCCTTCCTGTAGTTCTTAAGTGCAAGTGGGAAACACAACACAAGTGGTCTGTGCTGGAGACGCCAGTTCAAATCAATATCTGGAGATTAATGAGTTGCTCCAGGAATAAGTATGACCATCCACTTTTCATCCAGGTGGGTTTCTTTAGATATCAAAACATAACTGCATGTCCAAAAGGATCTCACATTCTCACAGACAGCTTCTGCAGGTCCTGAAGAGTGCTGCTGTAATTATCAGGGTGATTTGTTTCATTTTGTCGTACGTGAAGGAGGAAATAGTCATTCTCTTTGGGTATGTCACCCAGAAATAGAGGTGCTGAATGCACAGGTGCATTCATGCTGAATGCATAGGTATTGGGGAGAGGAACTGGAACACCCTGAATTCAGGACGAGTTTCCACCCAGAGCTGGGCTTCCACTAAGGCTCTTTGGGCAATGCAAGTAAGTATAAAGGACCCGAAATGAGAAGTAAATCTACCTCTTCAGGCAGCTCCGCGCCAGAGTGATGAAATCCATTCTTAGCAGATCTGTCTTGTTGACTTCTTTAGGAGCAGAAGTATTTGAGATGTCTCCAGTGAGGAGTTTGGATAGACAAGAAAGCTACTAGTGTTTGCGTAAAGGGAGTTACTTGGGATATTTTAAGCAGAAAGAGTAACGGGAAGGAACCGAGCTAAGGAAAATTTAAAAGTGACGATGTGGAAAAAAACATAGTCTACTGCTCTGTGGACTGGTCTCACTAGAGACCTAGGAAAGCCATGCCATGATGGCCAATGAAAACTGTGGTGGGAATAGACTGAAAGGAAAATATTTTAGTTGTCAGAAGAATGGACAAGGTGTCCTACGGGATTTTTAGTGTGATTCAAGGAGTATTTGCTTTCATGTTTTATTTTCTAATTGACCAAAACATACACAACAGAGTATCACAGAACTGTGCTGAGTCAAAACTCTTGCTGAAGTCAGATGGACAACTTTTGAACCTGACCCACTGGAAAGTGTCCATGGCTGAAATTGTGATAGATACAACACACAAGAAATCCCCTCCAAAATGCTCATTTTGCTGTAACATCCCCCCTACAGGGGACGTGTGTAATTAGCAATTGCTTCCAGTAAAAGACTCTCTGATCATGACGACAATCCAATTTAAAGGAAATTATTGTTAAAACACAATTTATGGATGAACCCTTACTCTAACAAGTGCCTCGCTGGTGGAATGCCTCTGTTTGCACAGCCGTCATACAAAGCGTTTGGTTTATGGCTCATCTGACACAGGCATCAGAAGTGCCCTCTTGAAAACATTTGATCTTCCACACCGTGACGTTTCATGGTTAATGTACACCGTGGTGATGTGCATGGTCTCAGTATATATTGGCTTTGAAGGATACAACCCACGACAAAACCTCTTTAAAAGGACTCTCTTTCATTTTTTCATTTATTTTTTTTAGGCACTTAGAGTAATAGTGTATCTTGATGTGCTGCGGATGTCAAGTCCTTATTGTTAGATGTCCCATGGGGGAAGTCTCTTTTTCCTTCTCCCCAGCTGGAGTATCTGGGCTTGGTGTAACTGAGGAATGAAATCTTTCTCTCATTTACTCCATTCTTTGTGAGACTTTACCACATCTCCACACCAGAGTCTCTCCAGTATCCCCACGCTACAGAGGATGATCCCTGACTACTGTGTTGACGATCAGCCTCTCCTGGGTGTCTCATCCCATATGTCACCAGGTGTACCTGTCCTTGTCTTGCTCTTTCTCTTGGTGGTTGCATATACAACACACATAGAAGCAGCTTAAGGTTCCTATACTGCTGCTAAAGAGGGACTTTCACCACCTTGACATTGAATTTTATCCCCCTCAGAGCTAAAATAGTCCTGTCACTGATCATCTAAAGGGGCGGAGAATACACTGAAAGTTTATGATTTTTTTTTACTGCTTTATTTTTTTTTTTCCAACAAGATCATTATTCTGCAGCTGCATCTGTACATTGTGAATCAAATCTGCAGGCAAAACAGCTCCTTGCCATACAGGATGCTTCCCTCTTGGTTCGTTTTCCAAATCATAACTATTACAAATTCCGGAGAAACTCTATAAACAAACAGGTTCATACCTGAACTCATGAGGACAATGCAATGTTTATATAAACTGCTACTTGTGCTGATGGGGTATATAGCTTTTTTTTTTTTATTGCAAGCAAAGGACATATTATTCAAATAAACATAGGGAAAATAAAATGAGCTCGATAAAACTGGGATGCCCCTAGCAATCAGAGTTTCACTTTAAAATAACAATAATAATTGAAGTGCCATTCTGCTCGTCTGAACCGCAATCAGCGGCACTGTACTCCATTTACTTCCACGGGCCCCTTTGTGCTTTGAGGTGCTTTTCAGCCCGAGCAGGAGAAGAGGAGTCTGACCTCAGCACAGCCGTCGTTCACTTTGGAGTCTCAGCAGGTCCCGTTTACAAATGAGCACAGAAACGGCAGCTTCGCTCCCCCATCAGGCCCGAGCACCCGAGAGGCGCGTCGGTAAACCCAGCACGCGCAGTGTAAAGCAGAGGCCAGGCAATTTGGGTTGGAATTCACAAGCAATGCGTCTGTGGTGGGTGAGGAGTTATCCCAGCATGAGGTGAGCATCTCGGGAATGGGCTGGAGGTGACCTGTAGCATTTTGCCCCACTGACGGATGGGCTGCCCCATGCTTGGAGCTGGCTCCACGGGGCTATCGTCTCCCAGCTTCGCTTGCTGACCTCAGTGCTTTTATCCTGAGTAACCACACATACATTTATCACACAACTTTATGAACAGTGAAGGTTTATTACGTTGCACTTAAACCTCGTTTAACCTTTCCTC
The DNA here is from genome assembly GCA_013396935.1 of Baryphthengus martii. Lineage (NCBI taxonomy): Eukaryota > Metazoa > Chordata > Aves > Coraciiformes > Momotidae > Baryphthengus > Baryphthengus martii. The sequence goes on along the minus strand of VWZK01011769.1, from coordinate 1,215,069 downwards.
AGGAAGCAATGCTTTCAAGCGAGATTGCGGGAGTTTGCGAAATCCTGGTGAGCCGCTTCCTGAGCAGGGTGTACACAAGCTCTTCCTAAGACAAAAAGTGGGTGCAAACCCCACATCTGCTTCCCTTTTTTTTTTTTTTTCCCTTGAGGCAAAATATTGCAGCCTGGTAAGGATTTACCAGAAGACAGAACTTAAGATTTTTTTGCTTTGTTTTTTTTTTTAAATTAATAACTGACTCAAAAATGCAAAATCCCTGTCTCAAAAATCTCTCTTCCATGGTAGCACCCACAGCCCCGACACCCTTCTGTACTGGTGGCCTTAGGGTAGTCCTCAGGCCCAAAGACCTCTTGTGAGCTGTCACGCTGCTCAAAAAGCTTTTCTCCTGGAGGGAAAAGTGAGAAATAGAAAACTAGAACTGAATAGTACAGAAAGCTCCCTGGCAGGAGCAGTCTCTCAGGGGACCTAATGCAAATCCTGTCACTCGGGACAGGAAAAACTTGAGTGAAAAAGTTCCAACTTAAAGGTAGCAAGGTGTCATCCTTCGCAAGTGAGGAAGGGATTTGGGAGGCTCCAAAGCTGTGTAGTTTGTTTCCATGTGTAGTTTCAGTGATTTCCATTCATGTGCTGGATCTGCCCTCAGCATGTAAAATGTTTGCGCCACCTGGGAATAGGAGAACATAACGAAAAAGATGATATAATCAAGAGTGTTTAGTGAAATTAATGAAATCTTAATTCTGGCAGAGAAAAAAACCTCACCTTTGGTTTCTGTAGAGTCAAAGAAATTACTAAAAATAGGACATCTGTAAATTCTGACTACGCCAAGGCTGAGTTGCAGAACATGAAACCCCTCACGTGTGTACGTGTCCCTCCCTCGTGCTGCCAAGTTGGAGCCCTGTCAATAAAGAATTGGTGCCACCACAGTGATGTGTAAGCCAGGCAAAGTTTGCTTTGATTTTGGTTTGATTTACTCAATTTTTAATAATTTTTTAAAATTTTTCTATTCTGTAGTTGTGTTCCACTTGTGTTAAAGGGTTGGTTTGCTGAAGCGATATCTTAAGCCAATGCATTTCTCTTTATTTCAAAGCACCTCAAGTGTTTTGCAGTAACCACAGCAATTAGTAGAGGCCACGCAATCAAGAAAGAAAAAATTAGCACTGGCTGTTGGGTCAGCCAGCCCAGCTTCCCATGAATTCAGGGTTTTTTCTGGCAGGGAATATCCTGGTATTTAATGATTAGCTGGGCTTTGAGCATCTTGAAGCTGAGAAAATCTTCTTACAAGGAAGTTCATAAACACAAAGTTTCCTCAATATTGTCAAGGAAGGCATTTCTTCTTAGAAAGTCTGAGCCTCTGCTAAATGCAGCCAAAAAGAAATACTTGTAAAAAGATCTTCCAGGTTGGTGACAAATGTTGCCAGAGGTTGATATCAATGATTTTCTGTAGCTCAAAATGAGCAGAGGAGTTGTAGAGATGGCTGCATTTAAGGTGGTTGAGCCAGAGAGTGCTGCTTTCAAGGCAACCTGACGATTCAATCAATAATTTACCTAGTTGTACAACTGCAATGGGTTGAGTCTTCCCAAGTCAACTTAAGAAGTAAGCAAGAATGTGCCACAACAGCGTGTGTTTGAACCACAGCATAGAGACTTAATTGATTTACTCTTTATTCTTTTCAAAAGACAGCTGGATGTCAAAGGTCTTTCTTTTGTGAAGTACTGGAAAACCCGATGTCAAACAACCTCTACTCATTTAATAATTTATCCCATTTTGTAAAAGAAAGGCAGCTGACACGCAGTAAATCTAGTCCATGTTTAAATTACTGCATTGAACAATAATAAGAGGAATGAATAATCTAGTACATCTATTTAAAATTAAACATATATGAAACTGTTTTTCCAAATGATCACCAAGGGCTATAGTTTAAAGGCAGGACAGAAACCACGACCAGAATGAAAATGCCGAACAGTAGTTTGCAAGTGGCAGCAGAATTATTTATTCTATTTTTTCTATACATAAGAAATAGAGCTAAATGAACAATGTTTAAGCATGTCAGAATTTCATCAATTTTGCATGAGCATTCACAAATATCCTGGTGGGGGTAATTGCTTGCAAATACATTTAAACTAATGATATGTTATATCCTTACTTGATATAAAACTATTAAAAGATACGTTATTGCATTTGACAATGCCATGAAGCTGGGTCAAAGCTTAATGACAGATTTCTGCATTCGTAAATTAAGATACACTCTGCTGGAAGCAAATATTTTGTAAAAATAAAACCCATCCACTACGAAAGTTTGATCATTGATCTAAGGTTGCTTTTTGGTTTCTCCGAGCACTGGGCTCGCAAAACTAGAGGACAGGGAGATTGCTTTGCAGAGGCAACTCTGAAAATCTAGTGTGGCCGTTCCTTGTGCAGCAGGACTAACGAGGCTTGTCAAAGATATCGTGTGGTTTTCACAGTCCGATTGGAGAATTGAGGAATGAAGGTCGTGCCTCAGCTTGCGATATCACTTGGATTTCCTGCAGGAATAGCTGGAGGCTTTATTTTCTCTGAAGTTGAGGGTGCTGAGGAGGTGTTTTACCCTGGGAAGAAATTCAGAAGCCAGTACTGTTAGTGTCAAAGGGCTCTGAAGAAGCAATGAAATTGAGCTTCATGTGGTGAGTTCGTTAAGGTCTGGCCATGTCCTCGCTTGCTCCGATGCCCGTCTGAGGCACTCCTGGTTGTTTCAGGGTGGCAGGAGAGTGCTCTGTGTGCATTGTTATTATTCTGGGTTTTTTCCCTACGCAAGTTTGCAATCTAAAAGGCACTATACTGGTGAACAGTGTCAGTTACTTACTGGAAATTATAGTAAACATGAAATGTTTAAAAAATAAAACATCTGCAGGATGCAGCCAGGAGGCCTTCAGCAGGCAATAGAAAGGCCTTGGAGACGTGCAGACGCCTGGGCAATACCGTGTCCTCCCATCTGAGTCCAGATGGGTCCCAGCCTGTGCTCAGACACCGGCCCTGATGCTGGCGTTGCGGCAGTGGCTTGAGCATCTGCTCTGGGGTGGTTTATGTTCCCGCTCGCAGCTCCTCTGCCGCAGCCCTACCATCTTCTGCTGCAAGGCGGTGCTGAAATTATCCTTTCCCATCACCTCTCGCGCTCTCTTTGGCTCTTTGAATTGCTCCGATTCCTAACGTCATTGAAGATTATTATAACCTCCCTTCGTAACGTACTATAAATTTTATTATAAAGCACAAATTCTTCAACTCCAAAGCCCCATCTTACAGGGAGACAGCGCACTGTAGCTCTTCCGCTCGCAGTAATGTGAGTGGAGAGCTAATGAAGGTCTTTATGTAAATTTTCCCGTTATCAGGTAAAATCTTCACATCGAAATCTGTCACATGTTATAAAAATTCTTTATGTTATCAAATGCTAATGATAACTCAGAACACAGAGCCCACGGAGGAGCTTTGAAATCCTTCATAAAAACTGCATTCGGCCCCAGCAAGCAGAGCCTTGAATTTCTACTCCGACTACTCCAGTTTGTAATTAGCATAGTGCAGGCTTCTCTGCCCTCTGAAACCATAATGTTAATTACAAAAATTACACTGTGTTTAAAAGTGCAATTAAGAGACTGTGCTGCACAAAGGGAGCCGTGGAACCTCTTTGCACACTTTGAAGCCAGGTCACAACGCAGCCCATGAAAGAGAGTCCAAGGCTCGCTCCCCACTAAAGGCTTGGGAAGATCATAGGGAGATCTCAGCTAAAATGAGCTCTGGTGGACTCTGCTCAGTCCTTAATGAATAATACTCTTCCTTGGGAGGGAAAATGGTAAAAGGTAGGAGCGGGGGAGAATGTTGAACTCATTATGGACCAGATCCTGTAGTGATTATCGCATCTGGTTGGACTGACTACGGCAGTGAAGTGCAGGATCAGGCCCTCCGAGGTCACGGTGCAATCACAGCACAACAGGCCAGCGATTGCTATGGTGTTTGTGCAACACCTGACAGCTAAAAAAAAAATGTTCCTTTGCATTTGCTGTATTGGAAAACTTGGAAAAAAATAGAATTCTAATAGAATTCTTCTGCCCCAGTCCTTGGCTGAGAGTTTGTTCTGCCCTGGGGAGCTGGGGTGTCCCCTGTGGTTCAGGTGGTGCTGAGGCCGAGCACGGTGGTTGCCAGTCGAGGGAGCCCTTGGTCCTGCCTGCCAATCTTCTCCCCTTCAGGTCCCAAAAGGAGCAAAAGGCAGCTCCAAAGTATTTGTGGAGAGGCAAGTAAAAGATCGAAAGCTGAACTGCGCAGTGTGAAGTGTTGCAAAAATGACTTAAAACAATCACAAAAAGAAAAAAGAGATTTTTTTTTTTTTTTTTTCCTTAAAACCATTTAACGTTATGAACTTTGGTAGTTCCCTTCACCTAAGGCCTTCCGAGCGCCTTGCACAAGGCATTAATTAATTAATTAAGACTCAGAGCACCCCTCTGTGGTCAGTATCTGCACATCAGCTTATAGATAGAGAAACCGAGGCACGGGAGGTGGTGCAGGTGGCTGTGCCCAGGGCAGGAGAGCTAGCGAGGCCCCATCCTTTCCCTCCACACCACCAAAACATCGCTCTTGTGCGTGTGCCTGGCTGAAAAAAATCGGGCAGCTCTGTGGCACCGGCTGCCAGTGGATTTTCTGAAGGAGTATATGATTTGAATGATGTGGAGAGCAAAAGCTTGGTTGCCACTCTTGCAGCTAAGGTTTGAGGCCACCCATCACCCTCCACTGGCACAAACTGGACGTTTGCAGTGACACGTGTGGGGCAGGATTGGACTAGGTTGGTGTGTGGAAGGCCATTGGCCTGGGTCTGATAATAACCCCGACCCATTATCTTGATAGTCCTTCCTTGATTTTTCCAGTAACTTCTCCATATAGCCTCATGTAAAAAAACTTCAATAAGTGTTCAATAAATCATCAACCTGACCTTTTCCAGTAAAAACGACCACTGCCGTGGGTGACGCCAAGTGCGTGTGTGCGGTGGGGGCGTGGAGGAAAGGCAAGGGGGAGCATAGCTTCGCCGGGGAACTTCAGCGCAACCGGCAGCCTCGGGTTTATTTTGCTTCAGTGCCTGAAAAAAAAAAATCCACCACTTTGCTTCTCTTTGCCTTCTACCTGCCCAACTGGTTATAGACCCAGACAGTTTACATATGTGATCCTTCCTATTTAGAAAATTAATGGTGTTTTCTGGCTCCAAATCACAGCTTGTGGTGCTCTGCAGGCGATGAAAAACTTGGCCAGCTTCAGCAGCAAAGCAGCCATTAGAAAATTAACCCTTGGTGGCAAAAGAGCAAAGGTACCCCAGCAAGGGCCACGAGAAGTGGCAGGCTGTAGCTTTCAGGTGTACCTACATATGTTAGCAATGTAAAACCAGTGCAGGCTGTCCCCCCAGAGAGTGCCCATCAAGCGTGTTTGTAGCTGGATACTGTGGAGAGGGCATGGCCACATCACTTGGCAGAGAGAGCGACCAATATGCCACGATTTTCTTTAGAGCACAAGAGAAGCGCTGAGCGGAGACTGTGAGTCAGAGATGTCTCTCTTAGCTCTACCTGACTGCAAAACATTTGGGCGTTTGCTCCTCGTTGCTGCCCTGGTTCCCCACTGAAGCGGCATCAGCTTTTCACACATCCCTCTGCCATTTATCGATGGCAGCGGTGCACGGGAGTGAAAGTGAATATTGGAGAAAACTTAATTTAAAAAAGGGCTTGTGTATTGCTGCAAATTTCTTCTTGGCTTTGAGGTGTGAACCTTTGAGTTGCAAAAGGCTGCACCTGAGCCCCCTGGGCTGCGTGAGTGCCGGGCATCGCCCCTGTGGTGGGCAGCGGTCTAGGGATATATGATCTCCTTGTGGGTTTTGCAAAGATTCTGAATTCTGCAATATGAAAGTTGTCACTTTGTGCCAGGGGGTTCAGTGGGGCTTCCCAAAGCAAAGAAACCCACAATAAAATGGAATATGAGGAGGGGGAACAGCACTGCGCATCTGAGTGCCCCAGCCACGTGAGTCTCACATGGTGCATCTCCCAGGCGAGTGGAGCAGGGGACAGATCCACATCCAGTGCCCTTCCCTATCCCCAGGGTGCTCCAGAGCCCCTCAGGGTGGCAACAGCACGGGTTAGGGCTGTGCCCGCTCTAATTTGGAAGCAAATGAGACAACGTTATTTTGAGGTGGCCTTGGGACGGGGCAAGCAGGAGGAGGCTGCAACGACACCAGTGCTGCTTTTCCTCCTGGGGAGCTGAGTGGGCTCTGGCTGGGATTTTGTGGTGGGATCTCTGCAGTTGCCATTTGCATCGTGCTGGCACCGTCCCCTCGGAAGAGGCTCTGAGGTGCTGTGGCACCATGTCAAGTATAGGGCTGCTTTTTGGGTTTTACTCCTGCTCGGTGAGGACCGAAGGGTCTCTGCTTTCTAGCTGTTGCCTCTCCCATGTGCGTGCTTGCCTCTTGTCCCGCGGGAATACTTTTTTCGTGGTGTGTTTTTAAGCAGAATTGCATCAGGACAGGCTGTGGCTGTCACTGGCTACCTGTAGCAGAGCTCAAGGTGATGGGACCAGGGATCCTACACTGGATGCACCAGAAATCCATCGAGCATCACCTCTGCTACCCCCAGTCCTGTGCGTGCTCATCCTGTGATATTAAAGCCGGTTTTATCTTTTGGGTTACGGGTAGCGGAAACCATAGCCGTTAATTTCACTGCCTCTGAATCTGGGCTGAGTGGTGCTCGGTGAAATTGGACTGTTCTCCTTCTTGCCCCCTTGCAAGCCCCCAAACCAGGGGTAAATAACAGCAGAGCAAGAATTACTCCTCTCTAGTTTACTTTGACCAAAATGCCCTAAAATGAAGACTAACGTGATTACAGATGATGCATTTTTCAATTAGGCTTTGTTAAGTCTATTAATAACGTATAGTAAGAATGTCAATAAGCTTATCTCAATAATTTTTTGGATCAAGTTTTTCAGCCAGTAGCAGCAAGCCCTTCCCTGTGCAGCCTTTCCAGGCTCGAGAGCAAAGCTACCGCAGTGGGATTTGATTTCCACAGAGCAGATAGGGCACATTTCTGCTCTCCCCTTGGCAGCCGCTGCTATAATGCTGCCTTATAGACCCGGCTCAAAGCGCCGGTAAACTTGGCGCAGCCCAGGACTTTCCAAAGTTGCTGCGCAGCAAAATTTTCTCTCGAAAAAGCTCATTTTGTATTACCTGGGCTGCTGTCGGTGACCCCGTTATGAACTGAATGATAAATTGTGCGAGAAGCTTGCTTTCCTTCCCTTTTTTTTTTTTTTTAATTTTTTTAAAAACGTGCGACACAGCAGCGACTAGTGTTAATGTATAAAATTAATTGCCCCGGTGAGACATTTCTTCCAAAAAAGTAATAATAGTCAGGATTTAGCCTCGCGACTGTGAAAACCCTCTGGTATACTAATAAAATGAAAAGGTTTTGCAAAATAATATCCTAAATAATTGGGTTCCCTCTACCAAAGGACCCCATGTTGTTTCTCCAGCAATATAAAAAAAAAAATTGTGATTATTCCTTTGGATTTAATAAAACATAATTGGAAAAAAAAATCTTTAAAGAAAAATGTGAGGTAATCGCTTTCACGTTTACCAATCAAATTGATGTTGCTTTCCCTCTTCCATCCTCCTTGTAAGGTGAAGAAGTCTTTAATGCATTCTGATCGTTGGAGAGGAGAAAAAAAAGGAGAAAAAAAAGAGCCAACCAGATTTTTTTCTCTTTTTATTTACAAATGGAATCGCAATGTTTATTTGTGGTGCTAACGCACCCGCTCGCAGCTCCCTTTGGTTTGAAGGACTGGCTGGTTTAGTGTTGGGGATATTTCTTTTTTTTTCCAGTTAATGACAGTTTTGGGGGGTTTTTGGTCTTGATGAATAT
>VWZK01011769.1:1178119-1205457 GCA_013396935.1 Baryphthengus martii | reverse complement strand
AAAAAAAATCCTCCTTCTCAGAGATGTCTGTTTTAAAATTAGTAGTAGGATAAGGCTAGTGGGGGTATTTAGATATCAGATGGCAATTGCTCCGTGATTATTGCGTTTTGATTTAATCTGACAGAACTGATTTTGCACCATGAAATCTGTATTTTCACAGGAAAATAGGAGTTGCCATACTGGAACAGACCATTTGTCCACCCGGCCCAGTGCGCCACACTGCTCTGGACCCGTCCGTGGGGGTAGCAAATGCCTCCCTCTGCGCCTGCACCCTCTGCAATTATTTATTATTTATCACAAGGAGGGGAGCAGGATTTCTCCTTGCTCCTGACTGACAGTCACTTGACACCCTAGGGCAGCAGGATTTCTTTCCCCTGAAACTTTTTTTTTCTTCTTTTTTTTTTTTAACCCAGCTTAGTGCAGCCACGAATATTATTATTATTTCTGCCCACAGAAGCACTGCAAACTCTTTTTTTTGGAGCACGTCTGTCAGCAGTGGCACTCGCCCTGGACATTTCCACCCAGTGAAGGGGATGTCACTCAGGTGCAGAAGGGCAGACGGTCCCCCCTCCATTCCTCCCCACCCACCTTTCCTCTAATTCAGTCAAAGAAAAGGGGGCGCAAGCGAAAACATGATCATTTGTTCGGGTTTCTTTCTCGGTGACTGGGAGCCTGCCTTATTAATATTACCCAGGCTGGGAGTGCGCAGTGTTTCCTCAGGCATCTCTTCTGAGTCATTTTATCATTATTCATAGGGATAAAAATGGCCCAAACTGAGGATGCTGAGGATCCATTTAGGGTTGCCTGTCAGATCCACTAAGGTAATTGGCTCCATTTCTTCATTCCCATTCTAAATTAAAATAATTTTATTAAGTGGTACAGTAGGTGTTTCACCTGTGTCACCAGCTGCCTATTAGAGGCAGAAAGGGCTTTTCCACATTATTTCTGTCTGTTCTTATAACATTATGTCACCATATTCAGCGTTACATCGTGTCACAGGTTGTGCAGTCTCATGCACTCAAGCCCAAAATGTAAGTCCAAGATGCCCTTCTCAGGGTGGGGAGAAAAGTCAAATACGCTTGAGTGTTCCAGTTCTGCTCACTGTACCCCAGGTGTATTCCCCACAGCAGGAAAAATGACCCTATAACTGAGAGCAGGGTCCTTGGCATAATTGAAAACGTACTAACAACGAAAACCACAAACCAGTGAGAGTCATGAGGTTCCCAGTAGCAGTATTTGGGAGGGAAACATGTGAATGGGTCTCTGTAGAGGGAAAAACATGTAACACGAATGGTCCTTGCAGGTAAGCAGCTTCTGGCACCGGTACTAATGTGGTGCTAAAGGATAGGAGGCTGGCTAAGCGTATTTAGCGTTATTTTTGTCTTCAGAGCAGGGTGGTTCTTCCTGATAGGGATCTGGCTGGGGTCAGTAATTGCACTTTAAAGAAGCGAAGAACTGAGGTGAAGCTCAAAAGCACCATGGTGATGGTGTTCAGGGTCCAGATAAGGAATTTGCAGCTCCCAGTTTCATGTTTGGAGCACCCAGCCGTGTCAGTCAAGGATGGGGTCTGCGTTTCCAACAGCGATGTTTGCACCCAGGCTTCAAATCCAGCATTTAGCATCTCCAGTCAGTGTAAGTACAGGTGGACGAGTGCACATTAGAGCACCCCTCTGAATTAGACATCCTGGGGATGAAGAGTCGGTGACTGAGATCCCTACATCCTGCTGGGGCAGGGGAACCAGGAGCAGGTACAGAAGCAAAACAAACATCAGAGCACAGTGCTGATGGATATTTCATTTTAGCCTTCCCATAAACCACTAGCTACCAGCAAGGTGGAAGTTTCCACAAGCAGATAACGTGGGCTGTGCAGTGAGAAAAGGTCACTTGTCCAACGGACAAAGTCATTTCTGTCCAGAAAAAAGGTGCAGCTGCACAATAACATTCCTTGTGGTTACATAGGGAAGGAGGGGAGGGAGGGAAGGCGTGTTTGTTCAACGTTCAGGGATCTTGCAACTGTTTTTCTTCAACCTGCAGGTGGCATTAGCACTAAAAATGGATTTTTCTTTCTTTCTTGGAAAGTGTTTAGCAATAAAATGAAGAAAGCTGCAAGGGGATCTGTAGTAGGACTGTGTGCTTGGAGTTAGTCATGCTAACTGCAGATGGCATTTTTGCATGTTTTATAAGGCAGGGATACACAAATGTTTTAGCACCCTGAAATATAATATATTAAGTTTCCGGAAGCAGGCGGGCTGGGAGGACCAGAGGAGCCTGAGCTTACGCTAAATGTGTGCAACTGTGAATGAATTGTGCCGCGCTCGAAGCAGCGCTCGCTGCCAGCAACGCCGGGCTGACATCTGTCCATCAAGGCATCACCTCCGGCCAGGCAGCATCTTGAGCTGCCAGCTCACCCCCAGCCCTCAGTGAGGGATGGTTTCAGATGCCTCAAACTGCTGAGGAGTAGTTTATGGTGGGCCTCGGCCGGTTCCTATTAAAATCAATGGGAGAAATCCCTTGAAGCTGAGCGGAGCAGGATCAGACCCTCCCACTCAGTGAGGAGTGCTGGGGAAGTGCTGCAGCCTTTGACTGTTCCATGTCTTGGGCTCTTTGGCTGTGAAATGGAGAATAATAACAGTTCGTACTTGTCTTTGCTACCTGCCGTGGGGGGACTGGAAACATTAATTAGTGCTGAAACAGGGCTTAGAATACGGAAGATTCTTTTCCACCACCCCTTTTTTTTGTGTGTGTGTATGTGAGGGATGGGAATGAGCTCCTGTTTTAAACTGTAAAACCCATCCCAAACCCCGTCATTAATGCCTCCACCTTTCCAAAACACAGGCATGCCCCATGGGGTACAATACCAGAGCAGTTCCCTCCAACAAGGCTGGAACCTCCTTTCACCTTGTCCTGGTGAGCTGAAAATGAGCCATTTATGGCCATAGGCCTTCAGGTTTGACTTTGTAGCAGGAAAAGTCCACTCAGGTCATGCAAGAAGAGCAAATCTGGAAGAACGAAGCCCACCAAAGGTGGAGCTGGGTCAATCTCTGTCCTGCTGACTAATTTTTTTGCCCAGAGCCACAAGGGAACCAAAATAATGATAAAACCAAGAGCAGACATTGAAAATCCCCTGTGACCTTGTGCTCCTTCAGCCTTGATTGACCCAGGGTAAGCCTCAAGTACCTAAGAGCGAAGAGCCTACGGCCTTTTCCTGCCAAAACTCCAGAGCCTATAGCTGGGAAAGCTGGAGTTGATCCTCTGCTCTAAAGTTTTCTTGATTTTCCTTAGTTTTCTGCTGCCGCTCAAGCACTTCTTCAACACCTGGACCGCTGACTCCAGCCAACTGCTGTCGTCTGCTCTGAAGCTGGTACCTGTACACAGAAAGCCAGGGCAAGGCCGACTGCTGGCAGCTCTATCTAGGGCAGTTTAGGTGCAATTGCATTCAATCAGTTTAGACTGCACACCTTCTCCCATTCCCCAAACTAAAAAAAAAATGGTGAATGAGCATCATAAAAAAAGACAGGGACTGATGGACAGTTCTAGGAGGGAGAAGAGTTGCAGCAAAATGTTGCTGAAGAGGGAAACCATCAGTTGAGGGAGAACTAAGGCCACAGAGCTCTCATCAGAAGCTGTGTGGAGATTTTTTTTTTCTTTTCTCTTTAAGCGAACCATTTTGTTACTGGGAAGTGCTAATTTGTGAAAGCAAAACAACTGCAGGCAAAGGGTGTGCTTTGACAAATTCCTCATATTGAGGAGGGGTGGGGAGAAGCATGAAAAAGAGGAGAAAATAAATGTAGAACGATTGCAGTGTCATGGGGGGTAAGTGGTATGTTTGAGACAGGGGCTAAATCACCGCTAAATCACTGCAGGCAGAATTGATGTGAGACTGGAGCACACTGAGAACTGGGCAGGGGCATAAACCTAATTGATTTGAGGCTGGAGCAGGGAGTTAATTGGGGGCCAGGGTGGAACAGTAACTAACGTAGTGCTGTGATAGCCAAAAGCATATCTCACGCCACACCAGTCACAGCCGTTGTCCTGCCTGTGCGGGGTATGAATGCTGGGAGCTGGGGAATCACCCCCAGTGCTTGAACCATGATTTCTTTCCTTTGGTTAGAGACTGATCTCGTGTTTGGAGATGGGCTTGAGGGTGTTTTGAGCACTCTGTTGTGATGGACCTCGGGAGAGAGATGCTGTGCGACGTGGCTCAGCAGCACTTGTCATCCCCAATGTTGTTTTGGCTGGGAAAGGGGAGGAGCAATTGGTTGCCAGAACAATTGTCACGGAAAAATGGGCGCTTTTGCAGAGAACTTTGTTCCTCTTCGAGAAACAACGTACGTCCCCAAGAAAATCACCTAGAACAGGTCCACGGTTATTCCATACAAATCTTCCTTTTTTTTTTTTTTTTTTTTAAAAAAAAAAGAAAAAGACTGTTCAATTGAGCACTCAAAATTTGAAAATGCAAAGATGAAGGTTGCCTGGGCAACTGCTTTGCACTGAATGAGGAAATGATCTTGTGAAACAAACATTAAGTGATCGTGTAATTAAAGACTGAATCAAAATTCCATTGTACAAGGAAGGGGCCTAAATTAAAGTTGACCAGGCAACTTTCAGTTTAGCATTTCCTAAATTTAAAGAATTTTACTTAAATCAACTTTTCAAAAAAGTATTTCTCCTTTTTTATGCAACAGCAAGGTGACATTCATCTGATGCCCTTTAGGGAATGGTTTTGAGCTGATGGAACAGCACAGCTTTTCAGGTTGTGGTTGTGCACAGTTTGCTACGCTGCATGGGATGGACAGTGAATTTAGCCTGCATCAGATGCACCAAAGGAAGATGCAAGAAATTAGAGCACACATGTAGAACATTCTGTCCACAAGAACACTTCACTCAAGCCACTAGTAGTGAGAGGTTTTTTAAAACTCTCGGTAATAACTTCTGCATCTCTTCCAAACTCTATTTTTTATTTATTTTTTGGCAGTGTCTTTGTTTTTTAATTTCACCCTTTCACCATTTCCATTACCCAATGTGTGAAAGGAGTGTGGTGACTCAGTATTCCTGGGGTCTGTTTCAAACTCTGAGACAAGAGTGCAGTCTAAAACAGTTAGCAATCCATCACCAATAGCATAAGCAAATCCCTTAAAAATGGAACGTTAAATGCCCCTTGGATAAGAAAAACTTCCATATAACATATGTATCCTTCTAAACAATACCTTCCATTTTGTTCCTTTTGCAAAACCACCGTGGTATCTTCCAGTGCATGACAATGTACTTGCCATTTCAAACCTCTATTTAAGAGTTTGCATCAGCAAACTCCTCTCTTCAATTCATCTGGAAACACAGGCGCGTTTTTAGCTTACAAGTTTTTTAGCTTACTAAGTGGTACTTGCACAGAGCTCTACCATCCTCTTGCTATTTCCAAGGGCAAGAAACGTCCGTACATGCAGCATGTACTAGGGCCTAGCTTTTATTATTATAATTGTTATTGTACTTAGCTATCTGTCAATGCAGAGCTTCAATTTGACACAAATTATCTCCACAGTGGCATGTTCCTACCGGGAGATGCTCTTGCAGCTCCAAGCGTGAAGGCAAAAGACTAGTTTTAACCTTCTCCCATTTCCACCCAGTCTAATTTTGCCTAATGATCTCACTTCATTTTTTTTCTTCTTCTTCTTTTCTTCTATTTTTGTAAATCCCAGGCTATCCAAACAGTTTCTAAGAGTTGTATCTAGAAATACAATGATACAATACAGAAGTTTTAACTGGCATTTACAGAAGTGACTATGGGTTTGGGACAGTCCAGTTCTCATCTGCCTTTCTGGGGACGCTGGGATGCTCAAGGTGAGCACTCACCTGTGATTAGGGGAAGTCGATCCCCAGTGCTTGTTTAGTGGGCTGCCTTCATTAGCTAGCTCTTTCCGCCTCTCAGTCAGGTAGTTTTTGTCAATGTAGACCCTTAATTCTTGTAGAGTAGGCCAAAAAATGACTGTAGGTAAGAAAAATTCTCTAAGATGTAAGTGCCAATGCATTTTCTTAGTTTGTTTTGAATAGCAATGGCTATTTGATTTTTTTTTTTTTTTAATAATCAGTGTGTATGCTGGTAGCAATGGCAGAAATTGATGCAATTTTGGGATAAGGCAGCTTGTGAGGCTTCTTCCACCTTTTTTTGCCGTATATGCTGATAAGTATAAATAGTGCCTGTTTCAAAGCAAAGGAGACTCCATGTCTGTTGAATTCAGCAGTTTTGTGCTGCTTTCCTTTTTTCCAGGATAGGTGGGGAAATTCATTCAAAGGTCTTTTTTTATTATGGGACATCACTGACATTTTCTTAATGACACAGACAAACTGGTGTGATTCAATGACCCTCTACAGTAATACTTAAGTTGGATCCTGCTCCTGCTTCGTCACCCAGCCTGTTCCACCATCGTGTCCTTGTCCAGCTCCGCTGCTTTGCTGCAACCAGCTGACTCCCAGTCTCCTTGTTTGGCCTGGAACAAAATCTCTGACATTCATTTTAAAAATCTGTTTATTTATTTTTATTCACATAAGTGTCTGCTTCATGACTTTGCCCAACCAGTCTTACTCTTCCACTCACCATTTGGCTCTAGCTCCTCACTGCAGAGTCTGTGTCCACCCTGCAAGACCAGTTGTAACCCATCTTTCACATCTCGTATTTCAGTTTTGCTTGACCTGTTCTCCCAGGAATTTCTTTCCATGCTCACAGTCTTCCTCACACGTCCTCTTCTCCTCCCATTAAATGAAGTTGTTTCCTTTTCTGTGTTGCTCAGACCTGGAGATACTCTGGGCAAACTGATTCCCATTCTTCTCTCCGAGGCCCCTCTCTCAGAAGCTGGAAGCTGAAACTACAGAAGTCTGTTTTGAATTTGGCAAAGTTATAAGAAAACGAAACAGACTCTTCTAATGGGAAGCGTCATACAACCTTAATAATAGACGGTGCTATCAGCCCCACCTATAATGTGTACGTGCGCCTGTATAAAAATGAAACCTGAAAACTGAATGAACATGAAAAGGCCTCGACCTACTTTCAAACTGATAGGCGTGCTCCCCATCTCTAATGGAAGCAGACAGGACAGGTCTTGTACATCTCTGGCTTCATTTTGAAGAAGTATGTTATAAGTAGAGAATTATTGTGGACGGAGCCTTGCAGACAGTACAACCTGGGAAGGTTTTTTTGCAGGATCTCAGTTATACATGGGTAAAATGCACGAGCTCTTTTGAATCCCATCCACAGCAATTCAGACAGATGTTGAAACATGTGGTAACCAAAAGTAGGTCCAAGCCTGGGACCTCAGGTAGACAGATCTCTCCCCTAACAGTCTCAGGCTGTACAGTTGCAGGGTCTGCTCTCCAGCTGCAACCCAGAGGAAATTTGGAGGGAGAGAGGGATTCGTAGCGCCCTCTTTAAGCCCACCATTAGCTTATTAGGAAACTGAGAGCTCCTATTCCTGGAAGCAACGTTTTGTGAACTGTCATACTTGTTTCCTTCACACGCTGGCACAGATTGCCTGCTTGACCTGAGGGCTGAAGCCATTTACATTTTTGATCTGCTCATCTCCCAGAAACCTTCACAAATCAGAAATACCACAAACCACGTTTGTTGTCGCAAGGGCAGAGAAGTCTGAAGTGAGATCTGGGTGCTTTGTTTGACCTCAGCTGAAATACTGCCGCAAAATAGACCTTCTTTGAAGAATGTCAGAGTCTCTAAACTTCAAAGCACTGGTTACATCTAATTGATTGTAGGTAAGTATTTCTTTACGGGAGGGCTCTTCTGCACCAGAACTTTCAGACCAAGCTTCTCCAGTGTCTTACAGGTGAATGGGAGAACCCAAAAGCTAATACAATCTCCAAAGAGATTTTGAGTTGAAGCTGTGCAATTGTGAGAACTTTTCCTTCTATGTTATGATTTCTAATGAGCTTTTTAGAGGAGACTGTTGTTTTCTCAGCTGAGAAACGCCATAAGACAGCAAGCACCAGAGACTTTATTTCCTTGGTCTTTATTCTTCCTCGTAGTGCCTGTGGGGTTTGCCATGGGTGTGCTCTATGCTACACTTTTGCAGCAAGGGCGTGTCCATCCTTTCTGCTTTCCTGTGGTCCCAGGTCCCTCAGACAAGCACCAGGGTGGCAGAAGTGGCTCTCTGGCTGGGACCTTTGAACCCGGCCCACATGCTGTGGCCTCAAAGGGGGCAGAGCTAAGAGTGAAACCCTAGAAGTGAGCTAGTAATGCTGCAAATTGAGTGGTCAAAACCTCAGTATTCTTCTGTGATGAGGCCATTTATAATTTACCCCCATTCCCTCCTGCTGAAAAATTCCTGTAATTCTTCCCATGTGAATGAGAGCATGAAAGGAGCACCGAAAGTCCCCCCTCTTGCTTTCCCATTCATTTTCTTATGCTAAAGCCCTGTGGACGAACCCCTTTCCAGGTGCAGGAGAGCTTTTCCTGTAATTTACCCTTGGTATTCTTATCAAAAGTGTTACTTCCAAAACTATTTCCTTTTAACATTAATTATCCTTTGAGCTGGCTCACTCACAGCACACAAAAGCATACAGAGGCTTTGCAGGACTTTTTTTCTTTTCTTTTTTTTTTTCCTTTTTCATTAAGTACCACATGTGCCTCTCTCTGCATACACAGAGTAGTTCCCCACCACCTTGAAGACATCACAGCATGTACTGTAGGAACCAAAGTTAACAGATATAAAATGGGTGGTTATCGTTTACTTGTGTGCTCTAATGCTTCCCATATGATCTAACACTCAGGCTTGTGGGCCCTGAGGTGTAAGAACTAAATTAGAAGTTTGAAGAAATAATAAATAGACATAAAGGTGTAACACGATAAAAGGATATTGATAGGATAACATCTTTTGAGGCTGAATCTTCCCTGCAAGGTTTGGTGCACTGACGTGGTCTTGCCCAGCAAAAGGAGATGAGGATGCGATCAACTCCACGGCACTGAAGGCAGGATTTGGGAGGAGACAGAGGGGTTAATCTCTTGTCCTCTTTGCCCAGAGGAATGTTTATCGCCCTGCAGGGAAGGTCTCCTTTCCTTCGGTGAGTTAAGTCAGGCTCTGCTTTGTTTGATGCTGCCCATTTGAGGAAAGCTTCTCCCTGACCTTCTGCCAGAGAGACTGATGACAAGGACGATTTGAACTAACCTTGACATTCACCAGGGTAAATGGCTTTTTCCACAAGTAGTCAGCAAGCCAGGAGAGCCAGTCAAGAGCTAATGAATCTGTACCTGAGGGAAACTGAACAGTTGTACTTTTAAAGAAGGAAAGTCTTCCCCATCTCCCTCTGCACTTAAATGCTGAAGGATTAACTCTTTCAGCTCACATCTGGGTCTTGCCGTGTCACCTTTTGGCCGGTGGTGGGGAGGCCACAGCTGGAGGCCTGGCTTGGGAAAACCTCAGTGGGAAAGGAAAGGTGCTCAGCTCTCTGATTGCCGTCATGCTGGAGGAAAGCGCTGTGGTCCCTCCACTCCCCGTGGCAGGTGATAAACCTCTTGCAGAGTGAGGACTAAGGGGTGTTTGGGTGACTGCTGCCTAGAGGCACTGTACTCCCAAAAGCACCTTTAAAAGGGAGTTTAAGGCTGAGTTTCAGTCCGGGGCTTTAGCTTTAGGGAGTGATCACTGTGACCATCACCAGAGCTGGCTCAGGCCTTGATTATCACATGTGAACTGGTTTGTGATACAGGAAAGGGCCTGGCTGCACCTCAGCCTGGAGTTTTCTCCAGGGTGTCCCCAGATTCTAAAAGCAGAGGCGCCTGGAGCCTGCTGTGCCCCTTTCCTGCTCGGGGAAGGAGGTTTCGTTGGCTGCTCGGCTGATATCTGGAAACAATAGAAAGAGCGTTGGCGATTGCAACATATTTCACTTTTCTCAGTACTGTCCAGATGATGTATTCTTAGACCTAATTAGGTTGTTCAAAGCCTAGTTTTTGTGAATAAGCCATCATTGTGTGAAGATTGGCCTGACAGTCCTCTGGCCTGTTCATTCACAAATCTTGCCTGTTGCTTCTTTTAGTGGCAACACATTAGGAGATTCCTCCTGCAGCTAGAGGGAAGGAGCAGAGGTGTTGCACTGGATGGGTGGAAATCAGGGTATGGAGGATTTGAGCCCACTTTGCTGAACCTCGCTCTGTCATGGGAGCTCTTGCTCTTGCAAGAAGTTTGCAAGGGGACTGATTGGTGAAGCTAGAGCCTGTTTTTCTGGGATGCTGGGGAAGTGACTTGCAGCCAGCTTTTGTCTGGCAGCGCTTGGACTCAAGGCTCACGGGCTGCTTTTCTGAGGCTGCTACTAATTCGTGTGTGCATAACTCCTACTGGCTGGACTAAACTGAGCTCTGTAAAATGTATTTATTAATACTTACTTCCTAAGGCTGTTTATTTAAATGTTTGCAAAAGGCTTTGGAAGGCTAAGCAAGGGGAAAGCACGAGCTCCAGCACTGAATCTTAAGCACTGGCAACGGAGACGCTTGGCAAAAAAACAGCGATGCATTTTCCTCAGGATAACAAAAGTCGCGCCGATGCCATCTTTGTCGTGTGATCATCTTCTGAGGGTTGTTTTAGAAAAAACCTGCAATGTTTTAAGGAACAACACCGGGAAAACAAAATGCAGCTGGGATGTGAGCCCTGTATGTTTTCTTCTGAGGTTTCCTCAGTGAGGCAGAAACAGGCAGCATCAGGGATAAACCAGGACTGGAGATAGCACGTGGTGAGGATCTGCCAGGTTTTGCTTCTGCTGATCAAGCAGATGAGAGTGGCCAGCCCAAGCACAACAGGTGCTGTTGGCATGAAGGGAAGGGCCAAAGCCCCCGTGCTGGGGCCAGCGAGCGCCCCTGGGTGACGGCTGGCAGGTCCTCACCGTGTAACCCTGCGAGAGGCTGGAGACAAAGCTCTGGCGCTGGTGAGGCTCCTGGGGAGAAAGTTGTATACAGTGGAGGAGATAATATTTCATCTCCCTGTGGGTCAGTTGGTTCTCGGCAGTGTTCTCTGTTTGAGATTTGAGGATTTGCAGACAGACAAACTCCACAACCCAGCAAAGGTCAGTCTAAATATCAGACAGATAAACAGCACCTTCGCCGTAAGCACAACTCCGATTTATGGTGCTCAACTTACTCTTTCCTTTACATGATAAAGTGAAATGCATGCTTCTTCAGAGGGCAGCAGCTGAAAAATTTAAAGTAACATAACTTCCTGAGGTGTTTTTTAAAGAAATATGCTTTCCTGTAGCCACAGCCTGCTTCCTCTTTAAGGGTGGCTCGTTTGGTTTTTTCTGACTATTTTGCTTTGGAGACTTTCTGCTTACTGACCCCCCCAGCCCTGCAGAAAAACGCAACACCTGCTCATTGCAGTCGTTTTTCCAAAACAAGGCCTCGGTGAAAGCGCGTCTGCAGAAGCAATGCTTTGGCCAGGGGCCACCTAGGAGATGTTGGACCCTCTTCCTTTACTAAAACTGTAGTTTGGTGGCTCAACCTGCCCATGGTAAAGTCAACACTGCTGGCAAGGTACAAGGCAACAGACGTGTCCTCTTGCCGTGCTGGCAGCTCTCTGCGGCCCTGGGGCAACCTCAGGATTCAGCAGGGCAAATTTCACTCACCACAATCGAGAGTCCGGGCTTTTTGCAGAATTAACATTCATAAGATCAGACTGAGATAAGGAGGAACAAGGCATAAGATATTTTCAAAGTCTTAATTTCTGCTACTTCTGCTTAGATAGAGCAGAAAATTAGGAAGTTTAACTTTGTACACAAGACACTGAAGTTAAACAGTTTTTTAGGGCTCTGTCTTTTCTTCTGGATCTGATTCCAGCTGGTAACACAGGTCCTTTATGCCAGGTGAAGCCCTGGTAGCCAGAATTTGCTTGTGCCATTCTCAATGGAGCCCACATTTCCTCATGCTCCATCTTTAAAGTGAATATAAATTACATCACAATGAAAACCACCTTTAACAACACTGGAGTGGGGAAAGGAAATCACAGTAAATCAGGATCATACTCCCTTTAATTTTTTTTCTCACTGACCTTGTGGACAAGATCTTTGTAATTAAACCATTTCTGTAGGTAGTAAAAGCACTGAATGCAGAAGATGTACCAAATGCTATTTTTTAGCTAAACTATTTTTCATTAGTCAATCAAGGAAACTCTGTGTCATAAAACCAGAAAAAAAACCCACAATATTTCCACTCTTAAAATTATATCAAAATAAGGTTTAGTTTTATGGAGTGGTTTTATTTCTGTTTGCAGAAATCCTATGTACGCTGTCATCCAGACTGAACTCTGTTTCTAGGAGTTGCGGATGTCTATATCTTGGATTCTGGCACTAATTTACTTTTGAGCTGACTGATAAAGTAGGTATTTAGTCAATCTATGGAAAGTGATTTTTAGTGTCACTGTACACTTGGTGTAGTTTAATATTTATTTTATTTTTTAAAAAATAAATCTGTTTCTGAATCCCTCCGAGCTATCATTTGTCAGGAACGTATATAGCTATAGGCTGCTCGTCACAGCAATAATCTTGTCGTAGATGTCAGCAGAGCAAAGCCTGGTTCAGCTGGTCATTTCCCCATTTGTCTTGAAATCATGCAAATTCTCTGCCTAGTCTGTAACCTCAGTACAAAAACCCCTTTTAAATAATTAGGAAGGTTTTATAACACAATACCATCATTGTAATATTATGAAAAATGCTAATATTAGCTTAATTGCTTTGAAGTTCATTTTAGGAGTTTGTATTTCACAAGAGTACCCCTACAGTTTTACAGTCAGTAGAAGACATTTGGGTGCAGAGAGGAAAAAATTTGAACTTCCTTATCTCTTTCAAGTTTTGTAGGCTTTGCAGGGCCCTGGGCAGAGTGGGTTGTGATTTTATTTTTTAAGCATAGGCGACCTTTTCACCATTAAACTTAAAAGCAAAGTTTTAGTGCTGTAAGTATGAGTTTGGCATTTTATATTCTTTGAGAAATGCTGTTTTCCTCAAAAGCCTGGCAGATTAGTGAAGAGGAGGCAATTGAGCTGATCAGGGTATTTGTGGTGCTGGACACCAAGATTTGTGTGTATAGATCCTGGTACTTAAATCCCTTACAGAGCAGGTAACCCCCTGGGTCCTGGTATGAGCGGGTCCACCTCATTGAATCTCTTACTGCTCATTCACTCCTACTTTATGAGACAGAAGAGGGACACGCTATTAAAATTGGTTATTCTAGATAGTTTACCTCAAAACACATTGAGTATTTGATATAATTACTGGTATATTCCTGTGCTCCCCACGGTCGGGGGCAGCGGAGATGCAATGCCACATTGTGCTGCTGACAGAGTCAAGTGTATAGAGGACTTCTTGATGTTGTAATAGAAACACCATCCAGATATTAGTTTATTTCTATTTTTTTTTTTTCCTGATAATTTTCTAGTGATTAGGTCTCTTTCATGACCTAAGTGGACACAGCCTGGCAAGCAGGGCTGGGTGTACATCCAATAAAGTAATAAATAAATCCATCCATACATAGGTGCATATGTGTCCTAACATGAATCCTGGGTGACTTTACCTTGGTAGAAACCAGCACTTTCTTTCTCTCACAAAGCACCACAGATGAGAGCAACAGTGAATGACAATTAATACTTAGTACCTTTTGGAGAAAGTAAGATTTTAAGTTTTCTATGTGCTTACTCAGTGCTGAGGGCTCAGAAGGCAGCAGCACTGGACTGGTGCTGCTTGTGAGCTGGAGCTAGTCAGTGCAGCTGGGACAGTTTTATGGTACCATTCAGTGTTGTCAAGAAAAGCTACAATTTCTTTACTCTTCGTGGGGTTTCTTCAGGAAATTTTTCTAGTCTTGGCAGAAGACCACATTGCACAAGCAAAAGGACAAAGAGCTGTGAGGTGTTTCTGCACCTCCGCTGCGATGCTTGCTTGGGTGTTGTTGGCTGTCCTGAGGTTGGGGTTGTGCTCTCGCCCCATGCACTTGCTGGGGACACAGACCCTTTTGCTTCTCCCCCCAGTGCCTGAGCATCACCAACCCTAGCACCGCTGGGCGTTTCCATGGTGATCGTAGCTGGGCTGGTCTCCATGGTTACGGCAGTTCCCTGGCTGTGGGATGGGGAGCTGCTGCTGACTGCTGGGGGTATGGTTCTGATCGTCCCGGGACAAGTGGGCTGGTGGGCAGCAGGTTGGAGACATCAGCAGACTGGGACATCAGGTTGTGGACAACAGTTGGAGGACAGTTTGTCACTGTTGCCAGCCCCTCAAGGTGCAGAGCATCTCCTCCCAGCTCTCTGAGAGACCTGCAGTTTCCTTGGTGGGAACAGGAATTAAACCCCAGCTCCATTAATCACTCCCTCAGTGTCACCACGTGCCATGGAGCATGGAGAGCAGCATCCCACTGCCACGCAGGTGGGAATGTCCCCGGGAGGGCAGGGAAGCTCAGGAGCAAGACCACCCACAAAGTGTCGCAGACAGGTACTTTATTTCGGTTGGGCTCACACGATGCGAATATGCACCTGCTCAACTGATCTTCATGAGACCCTGATCAACCTGATCTACACCAGAGAGCCTGGTCACAGCCACACGGGCACAGGCGCTGAAACACTAAGCGGAACATACTTAAGTGAGCAAATCCTGATGGTCAGAGATGGCTTTTCATGTCAAGAAAGACTCAAGTGGGTAAGGTCAGACGTGAAAATAATATATGCACCTGATAAAGAAGGTTTTTATTTAAATTTAACATTAGATGTTGAAGGTGAACTTTGTATTTCTTGATTATTGGGCAGTGAAAGGAGCTACATCGGCTGCTTTTATCCCTGCGTTAATTTGGCAGAGTGTTGCCTGCACCTGCATTTCTCCTTGCGCGGACACTGCCCTGCTATGCTGACCTGATACCAGCCACAAAATAACCTGCCAGTCGTCAGATTAACCATGGGCTGTGAGGTTTGGGGGCAAAGGCACAGGCTGGTGCTGCTTCCAAACTGTCGGTGAAGGAATGGCCGTTTGTTATTTCAGGTGATCTAATCCTGGTGAGGGCGACGAGTGACATAAGTGCGACAGTAAATGGCATTAGTGTCACCGAGGGCTCTGGGAAGTGTTGGATCGTCTTCATCTGACGTGGCTGGAGGTTTCTTTTTTGTGTCTTTGTTCAAAATGCTATCGATGATCCAACTTCAATCCCTTCACGGCCATTTATCTTGGTGTCTCCTGGGGTGCTAGCAGGCAAAACATGCTCTGCCATGGGGCAGGGGAAAGGCAGTGGAGAGAAAGATTAACCTGGGAGTGATTTGTTTGTGCTAAAATTGATTACACCAAGTCAAAGATAAAGAAGATGATGAAAGTGCATTGAAGAGGTTGATTTCAGTCCAAGTTTGTGCCTACTGAGAAGAAAATCTGTCCCCTTTTCAAGCACTTCCAGTTAAACACCCTCAAAAAGAAGCACCTCCTTCCTTTCTTCCCAAATTAGCCAACTCACTTTTGAAAACGCCCTCCTGCAGCTTTCCAAACTTTTTAACCCCTTTTGAATTGAATACGCTGGTGTCTCCATCCTGGTGACACCCATACTAAGGTAAAGCTTCACGCTGGCTTTGATGAACTAAGCTCCTGCCACAGCCTCTCAGCACAAGCACTTCCCTCAAATCTCTGGGTACCTGCTGCCTTCCAGGTGGCACCAGGAGTTACCGGCACTGCCGAAAGTGAGCAAAAACCAAAAATATTTCTCCTGGTTTGCCCAGCTTCCTTACTTGGTGCGGTTTCTTCTGGCTTTTTCCACAGCAAGCAGAAGAGAATTGCCTTTAGGAAAAGCATAATTGGAAATCTGTAGAAATTCGTAGTGAGACTGATGACCAGAGAAATTCCACTGCAGACCATCATCAAAGTTTATTTTTCTTCTGTTTACTGCAGTTCAGATGAACCCTTGGGTGCTGTGATCACGGGGCTCCACTGGGTGTAGGAGTGAAAGTGAAATTTCCAGTCCAGAAAGGCTCTGGAAATGAATATGTGAAAATCCAGGGAAGTGCCAACTGTACCTCAGATTGAAGCCTTCGGGATTTCAGCACTTGATGGACTTGAAATTCACTTTGAAGTGTATAAAAGATTTTAAGCGTGCGTCCAGTTTGGTATCCCCAGTGCTTGAGGCTTAGAGGAGTCTACGGTACTCAGCAACTTTCCAGATCAGTCCATATGGGTGGAGTTAAAAATCAGACCATTCTATGATCCCTCTGATCCAGAGAGAGTGAGGACACAGGGGCTCCCTCACCATGCAGCTGCACCCCTTCCCCAATCTCGAACCTGCACGTAGAAAATAGTTCAGACCACACTGCCCTTATCTCCTGGTATTCCGGTGGAGCAGCAGCGCCAGCCATGCTGGGGCCTTATCGGAGGCCCGGGTGCCCCGTGGCACCTGGCTGTGGAGAGGTCAGCGCCGGGGCAGGCTATGCTTTCGGCTTTGTTTTTCCTCCCCATCTCCCTGCAGCAGCCGTAGGAGTCAGTCTGCGGGAGCGCCGAAAGGCCTGGAGATTGTTAAGCGCCGAATTTTGTTTACTCCCTCTTTTATACAAGTGTATTTCAGCAAAGAAGCAGAGGGAGGGCTCGTTCACTGGCAAAGCAAGCATCCTCTCTGCGTCCATTTTAGGACTGAGCCTCTTATGAGCAATTAGATCAGGGGAAGGAGGCAGGGTCTGCTGGATCGAGCCGCAGCGTGCGGGGCTGCCGACGGGGCTCTCGAGTGTGGGGCTGCGGGAGCAGTTAAAATATCGCCTCGCCTTCGCCAGGGATTGTTCTTTCCCTTATGAAAACAGAGTGGCCTCTGAATGTCAGCCCAGCCTGCCTGTCAGTTCTCAGCTGCACCACGGGATAAAGCTGCTGATCCCTTTTATCCCCTTCTGGGAGTTGTATTAATAGTATATTCATTTTTGTTCCATTTATAATTCATTACTGCCCAGTTATTTGGATTTACTTGCGTTAAAAGGCATAACGAGACAAAAACTTAGCTGGTTACGAGCCTGGGGAGGGGAGGAAGGTTCTTCCCTTCCCTCAGTCTCGCCTCTGGGGCTGGCAGGAGCTGCCGGCCAGGGCTGAGCTTGGAGGGTGAGCAGAGAAGAAGGGAGGTCACTTTGTCCCCAGGATGTACAGCTTTGGAGGTCACCATAGGAAGGTCACCAAACTCATAGGGAGAGCCGTGTTACTTCTGTCCAGACCGGCATATTCCCAGACGGAGGCACCCAAATCTCACTGAACTTAACTGCAAATCTAGCTCCTGTTAGCTGTTTAAAATCCCCCTGTAAAACAGAAATATTGGTTCTAAAGAGATAGAGGCATGCATTTTAGATAAAATTCTGTCTTTATTGTTTTGACTTCCCACCTCCCTCTCCCCTCCGGTGTTTTTCTCTGCTCACAGTGGCGTAAGCATTGGCTCTCCTCTGGGCATTGCAGGTTCAGGGCCAGAGGGTCTGCTCTGCCCACAACACACACTCCAGGAGAGGCCCAGATGTTCAGAGAGGGGAAAAAAAAAAACCCAACCAACCCAAAAACAAACAAAAAACCCCTGTGGTTTTTTAACCACCTTTACGCTTTCCTGCTCCTGGGGCCAGCCCCCTGCATAAGATAAAACAGCCTGGAGTCTGCTTTATCTCACCCCCAGCTGCCCACCGTCCCGGGGGACGCTCCGGCAGAAGGGCTCAGCCGGACACGGCAGTTCCCTGGCTGCACACCGCATCCTTGGCATGGGGGGGCCGGTGTCCAGGGAGGGGGGCTGTTGTGGGACCAGCCCCACCGGGACCCGCTGCGGCCGGGGCTCACCCTGCGGCCAGTCATGTTGGGTTTTCCTGTCTGTTTGCTTTGTGTGGAGCAGCTGGGGCTGGCACTGGGCTTTGTGGTCCAAGGTGCTTTTAAATGTTATTTATTTTATGGCCTTTGTTTTGTTGTTTGTTGGGGTTTTTTCCCCCCCCAAAGCTGTCAGGCTGCTTTCCCAGCAAACTGGATTTTGTGCCGGCTCTGAGGACCCCATTTATGCCAGGAGAGGATCTAACAGATCCCTTCTGTGGCTTGGCCCAAGTAGGAATGAACTTGCTCTTGTAGTTGGTGCTAGTGCCCCCATGTTACCCCCCCCAACTATGACCACCTACAGTTCTTCTAGCTGGCTTGCATTAGCTGCTGATAGAGGTCTGGCAAGGTCAGTCTGGACAGTCACATCCAAAATACGCTTTTGGGAAGCCATCTAAAATATGGGCAGGAAGTTTTATTTTGCAGATAGACCCATACGGAGTTCTGCAGACAGAGAAGCATAGATGGACAAATCAGTCAGCCAGAGCGTCTTTGATCCTGAAAGCTCCCAGTCTTTGAAGGATTTTTTTGTGTATTAGTAAGATCCCCAGTCTCAGCCATCCCTATCATCCTGCCTTGACCCAGGCACTCCCTTCCCAAAGGGCATTTGCAGATGTAGAACTAGAGTTACTAGTGGGTTTCTGAGATGAGAAATCCCAAATTACTAAGGAGTATACTGTGGGTTACCCACCTGTAGCTCCCTTGCTTTTGATTTTCAGTACCCAGAGTGGCCTTTCTGAAGCTCTCGGAGCCTCTGGGAAGGAGGGTTTCATACTGTACTTGCTGAGTGGCTCTGTAATTTCTTTGTTTTGTTTCATTTTTGCACCACTGTGCCCTCGGGGGTAAATGCAGTACCAAAGGCTCCTCTTGTAGATGTAATGATCACTCAAGACTAGTACTAATAATATCTATTAGAAATATGTTTTCTATTTAATTTTAATTCATTATTTCCAATGAAGCTTTATATGTTCTCAGGTAGGACAAAAGTGGTGATATTTATGTCCAAATACTTTCCAAACTTCTTTAGCACTCTGGTCTGGCTGCTGATCTTCAGCAGTAAAATCTGGACTTCTCCCTTTGTTTTTGTAAGAGTGACTCTGGGTTTGGTTGAGCAGAACTGAGCTGAGAGCTTAGCTGTATCCTATAAAACTTCCTAGCCGGTTCTGTGTTTATCTTATCTCCACTGTTAAGTAAGTCATGGCCTTCACTATGAATTAGATGGGAGAAGCACATCATAGTGTAGTGTAGATAGATGGTTTCTTTTTTTCTTCGTTTTTCTCCCAAAACCATGACTTAAACCAAAGAGAAATAGAACCAGGACTGAACCTCACAACCTCATTACCGCTGCGCTTGTCTTGCTCTTCAAAAAAAAGGCCAAAACTGGAGGCCAGCGGCCCATCCCGGAGTGATGCTGGTGCTTTTGCCCTCACCTAAGTGCAGGAGCAGCACCAGCACTCCAATGTTTGCTTTTCTTTTATCCTTAGCACCATTTTTAATGGTGCACACAGACTGGGAGGCGTGACGGAGAAACTATGTAGTCATGGGCACTGTTAGTAAGAGCCCTCTCCTTCTGAAACACAGCACCTACTGACTTTGTCCGTCTCTTTGGTGTGGCTTTGGGGTCTAATAGATTTTTGAAAGGGGAGGAGAAACTCTTAAAGGGAGGGGGAGAGGGGGCTGGGAAGCTGCTGGCAGCCTCTCTAACAGGGGCATGGTTTGCAACCCCATTCACAGGCATTGTCTGGCATTGTTGTACCAGACACGCTCCATTCATGGCCCCTCTCTTGTCCCCTTTCAGCGAGTGCCCACTGGTCCTGCTCTGTTTGTCGGCAAGAATGAGCTGCCGGGCGGAGGAATGTTTCCCAGACAGGGGGTGAGGAGGTCAGTCTGGACCTCTGGACATTGGCGGCGCAGACTTGCAGCCGTGGCATGTGAAAGCAGGGCCGTCGTTTGAGGGTCCGACGGCTGTTTGTTTGGATTTGTGCGGCAGAGCGCAATTCAGATCCTGAGATTAGCTGTCAGGTCATCTGCTGTGAAATCCATTATGAAAAACACCCGGAAACTGATGCTTGATTTGAAATCCTTAGTTTACTAAATTGCAGAAATTATCTTTCGAAGCTTTTGTCAGATACATGTATATACGTGTAATATATTTATACCCTCACGCATGCACTCGCACATATAAGATAATGTTTGCAGTAATGCCTCATGCAAAATGCTAGTTGAATAAATCTGTCACTGAAACTTCAATTCCAGATTACTACACTCCAAGATCTGATATTATGAGTGAAAGCACATCTTTAGAAAGTTCACAACAGTCTGAAGTAGATGAGCTATTGAAATGCAATAGAAAAAACCTACCCCTAATGGATTAGTCAAACAATGAATGTAGTCCTGCACGTAAACATTGTCTAACTGTATTGGCAGGGTAAATGGTTCCTGATTTACTGCTGCAGGAATAGGTGGCATTTCCTCAGACTGTGAATACAAACATAAATTATCTTGAGGGAAAAATACATTTCTGATCTGTAAGTGTGGTCAAGCGATTCAAATACTGGTAACAAATCAGTCAATTATCAAATTATTAAACATTTGCAATATTATTATTAATCTGTGGTAGCAACAGCATACAATTTGCCAGAAAATAAATCTTTAGTAGATCTTGAAGTACTTGAAAAAGTAAATTTAATCAGTGGACAACCTGAAAAACCACAACCCTGAGTCAGGGGAATCAACGAGGAATGAAGAGCCTGGTGGTTTGGATTTCAGAGATAGCCTTTCATGGTGGTTGTTGATACCTCTCTTTGTGTTTTCAAACTACACGCTGCCTCGTGCACATTATGGATTTAAGTAGTAACAACCACATGTACCTTTGCAGCCATTTGAATGTGGCAGCAAAGCATGGACTCCTGAAGGAGAAAAAGATAGGAGAAAGAGGAAAGCAGAGTCATGTGGCATTACTCTTTTGGTTGATGAAGAGCTGTTTCTGCTCCGTGTAGCAAAATATTCCCTTGTCTTCTATGCGATCTTCTCAAACAGTGCTCTCAAGTCCGATGTAGTTTGATGGAAATTTTGTCATGGAGAAAGGAAGAACTTAGATTTGTGGTAGGTGGAAAGTTGGGATCATTTCCGTCCAATTCATTGAAATCTTGCCTAAGTTGTTTTTAAAATTTAATACCCTTGCCAGTATTAATACCAGAGACCCTTGGTACCAAGCCCAACATGCTGATGTGCTTGTTCTACAACGCTGGGTGCAAAGGGAGCTTCCATGCACCCTTCCAAAAATGAGAAGTATAAATAAACAATAAGATGAGGGCAGGGATTTTGTCAGATTTCCTTCAGTTCTCTAAAACTGCACATGTGCATGTTAACATGGGTGTGCGAGCGCGCACACACACACACGTGTGCACACAGAGCAGGCTTTTACAGTGTCTCTGCTTAGAGTATCAGCCTCATCTCAAACCAGCTTCAGGCCTGACCTGATGAAACCAGCATCAAAAAAGACCATCAAAACCAATGAGGCCGTGGCTGGTGGACACAGCAGAAAGCGCTCTTGCTGGGCATTTGACCACAGACTTAGTACAGCCCCAGCACAAATGGATTGCACAAGTCATGGATGAGCATGTCACCATTGTACTTTTTTTTATTTGCATAAAACAATTATCCCATGGACAGTAGCTTCGGAGTTGTCTAGACAACATGCTTTCGATGGTATCGCTGACCTCAGACACACTGGGCTAGCTCTAAATTAGCAATGAGCAGGGCTGGAGGGATGTATTATGGTAGTTATAAACCATAAGAAGGTATTTAAATAGATAGATAAGACACATGCAAATCTTTTCATTGCCATGACAACCATCTTGATATAGGTTTTCCATATGTAGCAAGAAGGGCAGAGCAAAAGGCACTGGAAAAATAGCAAGAACCTGTAATGATAATGAACCCTGACAGTGTATTAGTCTAGATTTTGGTCACTTATTAACTCTTAATAGAATACAAACTTCCATAGTAATACAGTGTTCAGTGGGTCAGGGAGCAATTACTTCTAAATCTTTGCTATAAGGATCTCTGCTATATGGCTATACCTAATGTACCAATTCTTCACAAATTGATCTGACTGATTAAAAAACACTTTGCTATTAGATGTAAAT
The DNA here is from genome assembly GCA_013396935.1 of Baryphthengus martii. Taxonomy (NCBI): domain Eukaryota; kingdom Metazoa; phylum Chordata; class Aves; order Coraciiformes; family Momotidae; genus Baryphthengus; species Baryphthengus martii. Next base: position 1,183,507 of record VWZK01011769.1, on the reverse strand, counting down.
TGCTTAGCTGCTCAAAAGCACTTTGCAGGGATGGGTTGCACAAAGCATGAAAATATGTCATTTATGGACATCTCTATATATCCCTCCCGGTTTTATTGGCTGGGCAAAGAATCTTGTAAATCTGAATTCACAGATGATTGTCACGTAATAGCTGGGACTGCCAGTTTCAGGAGGGAAATGCAGTGCAACCCCCCAATACTGGTGTCACCCCTACATATATTACCTGTCTGAGCAGACCAGAACTGCTTATTTATTCCTTCCTGTTCTACCTTCTTACAGTTCTTGATTTCTTCTAAGCGTAAAACTAGCAGTGTGAAGGCCATCTCACAGCCAGCTCGTGCCTCTTGTGGCCAGCAAGGGTCCCCTCAGCGTTGTCATTCTCAGATAGAGGTGCAGGATGAAAGCAGCTGCCAGAGCTCAGACCTGGAGACATCTTGTCCAACCTGGCTGCATCCCCTGTGCTTGTCCCCTCTCAGTATGGAGATGTTGGGGTGCAGGTAGCCCAGGTGGGAAGGACACAGGCCTGTTACCCCACTTCAAACAGTTTTCTCTGCAGAGCAGATTGCACCAGTAGCGACTGAGGCCTTTGGAAATTAACTGTGGCCAACTTTGCAGGGTTTTTTGCCTTGACAGTAGTGAAGGTGCAGTTGTAGGGACCAAGCCTGTTGCAAACTAATTGCTTATTACCGCTGTTTGCCGTGCCTGTAGTGGATGGTTTTGTTTAGGTGTATAAGGGTGTTCGGAGGCTCCAAACCATGCTTTCTCTGTCCTTGTCAGAGTACTTCCTAAAATGCTGTCCTTTTATTTATGCTTTTCAGGGAATAATTTTGGCCAGCACCATTCAGGCTTTCACCGTGCAGCTCCCCACAGCACCCACACCAAACCTCCTCCTTCAAACTCCTTTTGGGCACCCACTCCTCCAGGCCCCTGAAGATGGTGAGGCAGGTAGGGTACTACGATAGCTGCTCATCATTTGAACTGCAGCCCTCTTACTAGAGCTTGGTGTCACCTCTCTGCTCAACTCATAAGGTAGACGGGAAGGAATTTGGGTGGGTGCTGTCCTGTTCTCCTGCGATGTGCAGCACTGAGCACAGCAGCTCCAACCAAAGCCCTGCAGGTGATACTGCAGTGCAGAGAATAATTAAAAAGCTGCGCTCGTTTCCCAGATGAGATGCACTCCTGTAGTGTGTAAATCAGTCACAGTCCTGGAGGAATAATCCAGGCGGGATAATTGTGCAGGGGAAAGGCCCCAGGCATGATAGGGGTTTGCATTAGCAATGCCTTTTCATCCATCTGTCTTTTGACCAGAGCTAGAGAGGGCCAGGATTTGACTTATAAGGATGTTTTGATCAACTGATTATTTTGGCGACAGAGCTCCTGAAGTACACACAGACACAAAATGCCTTATTTGTGTACAGGAGCAGCTAGGAGCTTTGGACTGCAAGGTTTCCTTCTTCAAAGATTAATCTGTTTAGGCTCTACCAGTTCCCTCATAATCCTGGAGAATTCAACCATCAGCTTGACTGGGAGAAATATTTCACCTCGAGTGTTTATCCTCCAAGTACAGTGGAAGCAGAAACAGGACAAAGAAGAATCTGGCTCGGAGCAGGCATTAAATTGTATAGTTTATTGGTATACTATCATTTATTTATTAGCCTAAGGAGGAGCTTGAGGAGCCCTGCTCATGGTCAGAGCTTGATTGTGCTGTTCAAGTGTGTTAGGAGTTCTGTCTGACCCCTCCAACACATATCCCGCTTCTTGGTATTATTAGAGGAAGGTTAAAGGTGCTGAAGGCGGCTGGTACCAATAAGTATCCCAAGAATGAATGTGAGAGCAATGCAAGGTCAAATGCTTTTGTCCTGCACTCAAATGCTTTTTACAAGTCCTATGTAACATACATGCTACTGACAACAGCTATGCTGTTAAAAAGTGTCTTCCAAAGTTTTGAAAAGACACTTTGGTGCTATGGAGGAGAAAGAGTCTATGACAGACCCCACCAGCATGTTTTCTTTTTAAGATCATCTCAACTTTATTGAAGACTAACCACAGAACTGAAGATTGTTGGTATTAACACTCTAGGGCATCCTGTGTGTTGAAGTCTCAATTTCTTATCCTGCATACGTGTTCTGGCTGACAAATTTTGGGGTGTTATTTTGCCTTCTAGATATTCAGATGTTCTTTTGACATCTGGGAATTTAATTAACAGCTTTTGCATGTATTTAAAGCAAAGTAAACTTTCCTGGAGCCTCCTGATGGTGAGGAGCAATCTTAGTTATGAACACTGGCACCTGTCATGTTAATTTCTACAAAGTTTTTGATTTATCCTAAAAGAACACATTACACAGTGGATTTGGAGGAGTTAAAGGGAATCCGCAGGGTGACTTTAATCTTTATGTCTTTATATACTTGAGGGCATTTTACTGCCCCTCTGCACTGCTTTCACTACACAATCATTTTCTGCTTTAGAAATGTAGCCATTTGGATCGATAGTTACAGTACAATATATTGTACTTCTGATGGGAGCCTCACAGGACAGTTAAGAAGCACCGTGGTAATTTCACAAAACGCTTGGCTGCACTCTGAAATATATTTTAAAAGTAAAGTTGGCCAAACATACACTGTGCAAAATTTACAAGAGCCCTAATGAAATTGTACATACTCTACTTACTTTTATTAAAACTAAATTAGGAAAAATGGGATGTAAAGGGATGTTCCTTGCTTGAAACATGAGTGTTTTAATAGGAAGCTGTAAGGATGAAGGACCAGGCTATCTGCCTCTGAATTTGTTGTAGCAGCAGCAGTTCTAAACTTCTGCGGAACAGCATTGGCTTCTTTGGAGGGATTTTTGAAGGGAAAGATTTCTAGCTAAAGTGATAAACCTGTGTTTATTGGGCTTGATTTAAAAGAACGTAGGGGAATAAAAAAAAAAAAATTAAAAAANTGGCCGCGGGTTACGGCAGCGGGAAAGAGAGTCAGTCGGCGAGGGGAGGAGGAGACGGAGGAAAGGGCGGACGGGATCCCCTTTGAAGGGTTGTTTCTGCCTCGGTGGGTGGGATGCCAGCTGGAGCGCTCGCCGGCGTCCGGCGAAGCCGCCCGGAAAGCAGCGCCGGGGGGGCTACAAGAGGAGGAAGACGATGCATCAGCCCTGCGAAACCGTCAGCCCCCCTCCCTTTGCAGCTGCCCAGCTAGGCCCTTGGCGGCGTGCGTAAGAAATAAAAGGAGAGCCGTGTGCTCTTCCGCTCTTCTCTGTTGTTTGTTTTGGGTTTTTTTTCTCTCCTTTGGCTGATAAGCTGACAGCCAGGCATGCCTTGTTCTGATAACTCAGCAAAGTATAGTTTTTGTACGGACAAAGAGCCCGTGTCCTCCAGCATCCTCGCCAGCAAGGCTTGAAGGGCAGGACAGAGTGGGCAGCACAGCAACAAATAGGGACAGGGATGCGGCAGATCTGCCTTCAGATCGATGAGAAACTTCGACCGTAAGCCAAAAAGTGCTTTACAGAACCTCTGATGTCCCACACGGTGGATTTCAGTGCGTAAAGAATTTTGGCTCAGCTCAGTGGGCTGGGTCAGAGTGTTTGTCACCGGGAGTGCAGACGGGGCACGCTGTGGCATGAGCCCATGAGATGGGCTCTCCAAAACATGGTCGGTACCAAACGCACTGGGGTAGACTGGTGTCAGTGTGTGAGGTGAGCCTTCCTCACCACCCCTCAGAGAAACCGTGCCGGCTTGGGCTTTGGTTAGTTGAACGGGATCTTCACTAAAAGCAAACCTCCTGGGAAAAACATCTCCAGATCTGAATCAAATCCTTCATTTGCTGCTAAAAATAATGTCAATGAATGGAAGAATTCACAAATTCTCCCAGGGAAAAGAAAAGATGATCCCATTAACCTACATTACAGCCATTGCCATTAAGAGATACCATTAACCTGCAGTTCCCACACTATCTTGTTGGAGATACTACAGTCATCCCTATAATTTTGGAGATGCTACAGTCATCCCTATAATTGTGTGGTAACTCCTGGCAAAAGCTGAGTTTTTAATAGGCAGTGTTGCAGCCAAGTACTTTGTCGGATTATGAGGCCCAATCTGTGTAGCCTTTCATGAGCGTTTTGGCTGTTGAGGCAAAAGCCTCTCTCAAGCCACACTTTGGATCAGAGCTCCAGCACAGGATTGGGTCCACCACCATCTAAAATGATAGGATTTTACTGCCTTACAAGGTCATGAGCAGTCATAGTCGATCAATACAGAGGATGATACGAGTATCGAGAGTTTTAATGACATAATAGCGTCTTGTAGAAGTTGTTGTTTCACTTTCTAAAGTAACAGGTATGTTTTCAGTGGCTGTTTTTCACACATTTAGTGATACTCAGCCACTGAGGTGAGGGTGCAAACGTGTACCCCTATTTGGTGAACAAGTTTAACTGAATCCTACAAGTTGTAGAATTGGAATGTTATTGTTTAATATAAAGTATATATATGTTTACATATATGTGGGCAACATTCTATTCTCTTAATGTGTTCTGTTTACTTTACACATTTAGGCTCCGATTACAAGCATTCTGTTAAGTTTGGTAATCAAATCTTCATCTACTCAGAGGTGTGAATTTTCCTCAGCTTTTTACTTTGTACCATCCTTCTACCTACCTATGCAAGATTATTTGGTTTTGGTTTTGTTTTTTATTCTTGTGGGTTTGGGGGATTTTGGCTTTTTTTTTTCCTCCGAGGAAGGAACTGCAACGAAGCCAGTGTGGTTTTGCAGTAAAGGAGCTGGAGTGGTCCTCAGGGCTCGTAACCTGACTTACTTCAGGTTCTTAGTGCGACCATAAGCCAAAAACTCAATCCTTATGCCTCAGTTTCCCAGCTGCAAGGTAGTGCTAGTACATTAGTACCCAAGATATATTTAGTATATACCTGCTGTTTTCAGGTTGAGGTGGTTTCAGAAAAAGCTGCTGTTGGGAATCCACAAATCTCTCCTGGTTTTAACTGTGGTGCCTGTTGTTTAGGGGGAAAAAAACCTCTTCCTTTCTTTCCACACCACCTCAAAAGGCAGTTGAAATCCTCTTGGTTTTCATCACCAAAGCAAAAGGTAGTAGGGAGCTTCAGGTCTGCAAGGCAACCAGACAAAACCAGGACAAGATCCTACAACCTCGGCCTCCATTGCCACACTATAAAAAAGGCAACAAAACCTGTTTGACTAAGGATGCTTCCCGCAGTGCAGCTAAGTATCCTTGCCAGTTGTGTAAGGGTTAACTGAGTCCTAAGAATGTGGTTGATATATTATCATAGTCCTGATGTAGCCATCATCAAAGAGCACCAAGCAAACAGCATGTACTTAAAAATGTGCAGTTCTCATACCTTTCCCTGAGAGGTTTCAGTCTTTTTTTTTTTT
>VWZK01011769.1:1043159-1176022 GCA_013396935.1 Baryphthengus martii | reverse complement strand
AAAACCTCTTCCTTTCTTTCCACACCACCTCAAAAGGCAGTTGAAATCCTCTTGGTTTTCATCACCAAAGCAAAAGGTAGTAGGGAGCTTCAGGTCTGCAAGGCAACCAGACAAAACCAGGACAAGATCCTACAACCTCGGCCTCCATTGCCACACTATAAAAAAGGCAACAAAACCTGTTTGACTAAGGATGCTTCCCGCAGTGCAGCTAAGTATCCTTGCCAGTTGTGTAAGGGTTAACTGAGTCCTAAGAATGTGGTTGATATATTATCATAGTCCTGATGTAGCCATCATCAAAGAGCACCAAGCAAACAGCATGTACTTAAAAATGTGCAGTTCTCATACCTTTCCCTGAGAGGTTTCAGTCTTTTTTTTTTTTTTCTCGCCCTTGCAGTTTGTCTCTTTTTTTTAAAATGATTTTTCAGAGACATTCTCAAATCTAAAATCAAGAAAATCTGTATGTTAAAGGCTACAGCAAAGCAGCGCCTTTTTTCAGAGGTTAAAAAAACCCCCGCAAGTAATAAGATGTATATATACGTAACAAGAAGTCGGATCTATGAAAAGTGCTGTTGTGTCTTGTAATTTCACACGAAATGGCCCAATCTTGGGATAAGAGGCATTAGCTGCTGACATGCAGTGATGTGCAAACTTCCCTGTCTGAGCTGAGTATATTTCTAACTTTGCTCTAATTATCAACCACTTGATTCGCGTCAGACCACTCACATTTAAATCAAGGGGTTTTTTTTGTGCTATTTAGACAGGTACTCTGTAAACACAGGGAGAGGGAGTGGTTTCTGGAACAAATGGAGATGGCTGCCTGAGTGGCTGGCTGAATCCAGGTTCTATAGGAAGAAATTAAAAGCAAGAGTCTTTCATCCTAAATTTGTATGGCCCTCTGCACAAATTCCCTGATTTATTTAAGTATTTTCTGGTGGTGAGATGTTTTGGGACACGGGGGTTGATAAAAATGCGTTAAATAAAACACTGCAAGTCAAATTTAAGTATAAAATGAAATTCTTTCTGTGTTGGGTTTGATGTTCTTAATTTAATCCCTAGTGGACAGTAGTCTGCATTACAAAACCTTCACACATAATTTGGCACAGTTTGGATGATTTGCAATGTCTCTCGCTCTCTCTGCAGAGGATGCCCTGAGCAGATCCTGCATGGAGGCTCGGTGACCTCTCCTCTCTCAGGAGGGTGGTCTCTTCAGGTCACTGTTCAGGTCATTTCTGCAGCAGAGTAAGGAAGCTTTGACTGGTTCTTTGCCTGTGTGGGTAAACAGAGGACTTTAATTTCCATCGCTACCGGTCCCTAACCTTCAGAAGCTAAGCAGTCATCGAGGGGGATGGGGAAGAGATGCCAAAAGAAAGTGCAGAGCAAAGAATGTAAAGAATTTTGCTTATCTGTGACAAGTTTCTAAGCGTGTTTGATTATGGTAATAAGGATACCTCATTAACAAAGGATTTTGAAGGCATGTACACCATTGATAATCAGCCCTGGCCAAAGTACAGCATACATTTTTCACTTTTTTTTTTTTTCCACTGGGACATGTTTGAAATACGGCAGCACTTTAGTGCAAATGTGAAATTTCACTTGATGCACGAGGGTGGGGCCGTGGCAGCGAAGGAAGGAGTTGTATCTACTGAAGATAAAGTCCCTGTCGCCGGCAAGAGATGACTGTAAAACATGCACAATTCCCAATCCTTAAAACTCTCCCTAATTGCAAATCTGCTCATTGTTTTAAGTTATCTCTGCCAGTGCTGTGCTGAATTAGTCCTTTGGAGTCCCTGAATGGGATCAAGGGAAGAGAAGAGGAAGGGAAGGACGGGAAAGAGAGTGAATGAGAAACAGAAGCAAGCAAGATAGCCAGAGAAAAGGAAGAAGAGGGTGGGGAATGTTAACTATAATTGTCCTTTGGCTACCTATGAAGTTGTGAAAGCTTTTGAAGACCTGTGCTGAACCAGCCACGAGAACGTTTCGCACATCCCTGCTGCATGGGAGGCATCTGGCCTGGCCCTGGGCGGGGGGAAGGAAAGAAATGATTCAGCAGGAACTGACCTCCTCTATTCCAGATGCTTTCTAGTGTGTGTCTTGCCTGGAAACTGGCCCAGTGAATGCTCCCTACTACCAGTCCCTGTGCTGATTCGCCATGGTGGGTCTGTTGGCGGCTAGCTCTCCTCCCTCCTTACTTCACCACTACCACTGTTATCACCCCCTTTTTGGGGACAGTTTGGCACTGTAGCAGGAAGCCGTTCTCACTAACATGCACTCCATGGGAATTCACTCCAGCTCCACCCGATACCTGGAATTATTCCTATTTTTGCATCCTTATCTCCTAAGGAGTTTATAATCTGGTACAGAACGGTACCCCTGCTGTTCTCCAGACTTCTTATCAAATGATTTCACTATCAGACACATTCAGGTGACTGACAAGCTGCTTCTGGCCCTCTGTGGGTTCCTGTCTGGGTGCCTTTTTGAGTAGGAATGGGCTTGAGCAGAAATTTTGTGTTATGGCAAACAGGAGAAAAATGAAACCCACCTATGCACAGGGCTCTTAAGGCATGTTCCAGGTATAATATTTGGGCGCTGGCTGCCCAACCCTAAACTTGCTGGATATAATTCAGTGTTTCTTCTTCTAGTGCCTGTGGGTTAAAGAAAGCATTTTAATATCCACACACCTCTAATAAACTAAAGCTGTAACGAGGCTTTTTCTATTTGTATTGCTCTTTTGTTGTCTCCTATGCGCATTTACCATCGATTTTTGCCAAACTCCCCTCTACTGTAACTGTGCAGTTATAAACTGGTGTTATTGAGGGGAACTGAGGAGAGAAAGGATAGCCATAAAATTACTGGTTGCAAACAAACACTGCAGCTCTCTTTGGGCGTTTATCAGTAACACCTGGAGATTATTGCCTACAACCTTCCTAATCGGTAAATCAGCCAGCTACCGATTGTTTCCTTAGCCACATCAGACAAAAATGTAACAGCTGGTTAATTTACCCTTTTTTTTTTTTTTAATGGTAAGAAATTCATATCCTGAATCACTGATATCTTTATTTTGCAACTTTCTACCATTGAATTATTTCTTTTCTTTTCTCTCAGTGTTGTCTGCTGTAGTCTGCATGCACGAGGTGGCCTGATGCCATCTTTCAGGATGGTGCTCGTGTGGAGACCAAGTGAAACCCTCTGGAGCTTTCCCTAAGTAAGTTGGGACATCCTCTCAAGTCCAAGGGGATTTGGGGAGGGGGGCACTTGTTAATATGAGCAGGAGCTGAAGGAAGCACCAGCAAAGAGCCCAAGCTTTGCAGGCTCTAGAAACTCAAAGCAAATGGCTTCGGTTGGCTTGAGACCGTGCAACAGCCAGCTACAACTGAATGCTTTATTGCCGTCTGGAAGTGTTTATTTTCTGAACATAAATTCAAGGGACAGATTCAAGGCATGTCTAGAAATAAAGCATATCATCATGTGAGCTAAGCTGACAAGGACAATTTACTGTACCCTGCATTCGTTCTGGGCCAATCGGAAGAGAAGAGTGCTATTAACATCCTGAAATTCCCGCTGTTCGGCTCTCCCTGTCCCTTCACTGAACTCGGGAATGGCATGTATTAACCCCTTGAGGGCCTCCCGTGCACGGCGCACGTCCAAAGAAGGGACACTTGCTAGACATATGCAGTATGTCCAGCTCTTATTGACAGCAGCAGCAAACTGCTGTAAAAGCCACGACATGGCCTGTGCTGTCTGGAGGCCCAGCACAGGGTTAATATCTTTCCTAGAGGCAGTTTCGGTGCTGTGGATGAGCGTTGACTTACCCTGTTTAAATATGAGAGTTCACTGGTCAGCTTGACCTTGAATTCTCTTGCAAAGACAGGGACAAGTTGACATGCTGTTCGTGTTTCCAGTGGCTGCAAAGTTCAGGGAATGAAGCGCAACGGCAACTCACATGCTGTGAGCATCACTTCGAGAAGAGAAGGGAAAGTTCATTTCCTATTTTTTAAATCCTGCCAGCAGGAAAAGTAACAAAAGCAAAAGAGAGTCAGAAGGTAAAGCACAAAGGGCACAACAGCAGATATTGCAGAGGAAAGGTGCCATTCATAGTCAAGAACGTGTTATAATAAAATCCACAAGCAAAAGTCCACAGAGGACTGTTTGCACAGCAGCATTTACAATATCTACATGTGTAAATAGAGGGAACAGCCTTTAAATCCACGTTACAGCAGCAATTGTTGGGTCCTACCTGCGGCCACGCTCCTTGAAGTCCTCCTCCAGACTTGGTGAATGCCCTTGGATAGGACAGCACCGTCGACCCTATTCGAACATCGTCGCTGAGGGAAACGTGTTATTCTGGCCCTGAATATGAGTTTTCTGTACAGGGCAGTGCAGTTAACTGGTCTCTAGCTCCTTCTCCCGTCACCTCTACGTGGTTGGGGGTACAGATTCAGCACAGCAGCTCTTTCCCAGTGCAATGCACATCTCTGCACCTCCAGTCCCGGTGTGAGATGATGTAAACCAGAGCATTACAGAGTGCATGGGGAAAGGGTAGCCCGAGAAGAAAACTCCGCATCAGGTTTTTTGGCTTTTCTTTTGAATTGAGGCTGGCTCACGTGTAGCTGGGTAAGGCCGAAGGCAGAGCACACGCAGGTGCTCCTGCAGCCACAGATCTAGAGAGGCAAGATCAGAAGCAGGAGTAGACACTGGATCCTGGGCCATGGCCAGCCTTTCAGACAGCTTCTCTATTTGTTTATCACTGTGCCTAAGAACACATGGAGGAAATCCACACGTATTAAAAGCACACACACTCCCCCCGTAGTGCGGTCTCGGTTTTCATTTGGGCCGTAGTCATTCCTCTGTATTCTGGCACGGAGTCATGCAGCAGGAGCTCTCAACTCTACTGGCATAATGTTCACAGCTGTAATCAAACCATTTGTTCTCCCATCTTCTCCCAAATCACTTGGGGTCTCCTTTTCCCACCAAGGAGCCTGTCTCTTCATTCCCTGGCTGCTGCACATGGCTTAAGTTTTGCAACCTTCAGTACTAGCCCAGAATAATATAAGAAACACAAAGATTCATTTATCTGGCATGACATATTTTATGCTCTAGTGTAAGTTTTCCTAAGGGACTTCTGAATGTCCTACAGGGTGACTGTAAAGACACTGAGGACTCAAAGTCATGGGTATCATCTTTATTACAAGCCCTAAAACACTCAGCACAAAGACAAAACTGAGTGTATTTAACTTTTCTGAAATTAAGATGCTATATTGTCTCACCAAAGTCCTTCCAAAGAACACTTTAAGAGCAGAGTGGTTTGAGGCTGAAAGGATCCTAGTGCTGAAATTGATCTTAATCTTCTATTACTGTAGGAATGTTTCTATGCTTTAAAAATACACTTCCTATTTCTTACTTTTCAGACTACCCTAATCTCAAATTAGCCTGGTGAGCAAAGGTCAGGAGTGCAGATCTTATTGGTTCAATTAAAGGAAATAACACAAAATCACACAGGCTATTGCAGGAGTCTTTGTCAACAACTTCCTGACTATGGAGAGGCTGCTCAGGCATAAACTGTCTATACTGCCAGATAATGCTGTCATTAGAAACACATTAGTTTGAGAAATTTAAATGTATATATATGGCTAATAGATACATTCATCTTATAGCTTTCACAGGAAAAGTCTTGGATTAGTGCTTTTGATTAATTATTAATGTTTGTCACCTTGTTCTTTTTTTGGGTGCGTTTACAACTTAGCCTAGCCTCTCTCTTTTCTTCTTTTTTTCCCCAAAGTTTCTGCACATAACAAAGCTCAGATAACGACACTCATAGCTGTTGTACCATTACTCACCAATGTCCTTAATAATGATGAAATGTTAAGTATAATGTACCAATAAATATTTTGGGATTTAGGGAACTAGCAGGTATGTGGGGAAGGCACTTTGTGCTAGCAGTCGATACACTGTTTTCCATTGATGAAAACTGGGGCTAATGCATTTGTGTAAAGATCCTCTTTTTTAAAGTGATCTTCCTTTCTTTATTTCTTTCTGTTTTTTTTTGTTTGTGTCCTTGTGCCTGAACATTTGACCCTGGGGGAGTAGGCTGGAAAGATTGTTTAAACAGTGGAGAATTGTTTATTTCAATTTTCTCCCTCTTTTTTTTTTCCTCTTTTCAGTTCTCTTTACAGGTAAATCACTCGTGATATGGGAGAATCTCAGAAAGTTCAGAGGTTTGAGGCAGGAAACGCCTCCCCTCCCCCTGAAGTTTGGGTTCAGAGCTAAATTTATCTGAATGCTGTCATTTCCCTGCTTTTCCTTCTCTACCTCCTTCACTACATTCCTCTTTCTCCCTCCCCATTCCCAGCCACCCAGATCTTATCCTTTCCTTGACCTGCAGCTCCCCCTCCCTAGCCTTCCACCACTCTAAAATGTCCGGAGGCTACGGCTGAAGGTGGTAGTTTCTGCTGTTCAGGTTGGGATTTTTTATTCCTGGACTGCACTGTAACGAGAAATGCTCTATAACCTTTTGCCCTCAGAGGCTGTCTCCATCAACAGATGCTGCTAAAAGCAGGCTCAGTGGCCCCAAAGATGAAGAGGCAGCAGCAGTGCCCAGCAGAGAAGTCCAGGCTTGCTCATGGCTTGCTGCGTGCAAGAACCCACCAGCAATACAGGAAAGGGCCTGCATAGGTTCAGGCCACTGCAATTTATGTCAGGTGGAAGGGTTCTGAAATAGGTGTGGAAGTTCAGCCAACTTTCCACTCTGCTCCTGCTTACTCTGCCATATTCTGCACATTTGCTTCACTTATGCTATCCTGAACAGGTCTGTCCTGGTAGAGAATACACAGAGTTCAACCAGGCCTATTGCTGCTATTTTTTTTTGTTTGTTTTTTTTTCTCTTTAAAAAATATTGTAGTGTTGCACTGTGGCTATTCCAGTTTTTCACAGAAGTGGCAGGCAGCCAAAGACTGGAGTCATTATTTGCAAACTCTAAAAATAGAGTCAAGATTTAAAAGAAGAAAACAGATACGTTAAAACCATGAATAAGGATTGGCACGAACATAAGGATTTATTCTTTTTTGATATTGCTTATTGTAAATTGTACTCTATCTTTCGGGGAGATCCACTAGATAGTTACAGTACAGAAACATTTCCTTTACTTGAAAGTGCTGGAGAACTGCAGTTTATTTGTTGTAAAGACTTGATTATTCAAAGGAAGCGATAAGACATGTGGTAGCCCCTGGGAATTTTGTGCATTGTTGGGGTGGACAGTTTGTTTTAAAAAAAGTATTAGCGCTCTCCTTCTGCAGGTCACCGCTGATAAAAATTACATTCGGTGAGTCTCTTTGCCCAGCGTAAAGGCGCCTCACGAGTTGCACTTCTAGCTAATATTGCTTGTTATTATAAACCGTGAACATCACATCCCTGATCTAACTAACGTTAATAACACTCTGCACACTATCTCTTTCCTCATGGGCTCTGGCAGGGCAGCAACAAAACGGAAAAAAAAATAAGTAAAAAAAAAAAAAAAAGGAGGAGGAAGCAAAGAGAAAGAGGGAGAGACTTTCACAAAGAGTTAAAAAGGCCTGATGAAATCCTTACAATGTACACCATATGGCTTGACATTTACCAGATTAGTTAAACATTTCTACTGGGGATAAATATTCCTGCACATCGATGTAAAGAAATTGCATGAGACAAGGGCACATACAGCATATTTATGCCATGGAGTAATCTTTTTTTTTTCTTCTTCTTTTTTTTTTCTTCCTCCCCTCCCCTTTGCTAGTGGAATTCAGGTTACTGAACAAGTGAGGGCCCAGCGTACTAAACCCAAATGAACCCCCACTCTCCAGAGCTGCAAAAAACCCCCTCCCAACCTTGCCGCAAACACGCTCAAAACTCTCACCCAACAAAGTTTTGAATGAGCAATCTTGCTATTAAAAAAAACCAGCATAAAACAACCCAGACCAACTCTATGGAGAGGCTAAAACATTAAAGTTTGTCAAAATCTATTTCAGGACTCGTGTTGCCTGTGAAGAGATGACTGTGATGGCTGCCAAAGCGATTTGAGGTGGGTTGATGCAGAAGAGGTGACTGCTGGTGCCCGTGTCTGGTGTAGACTACTCCGCTCCTTGGTGAACAGCCCTAGAGCCATAGATTTCATTTGATCTTTGCAAAGGCTAACATCTGTCTGCTGTCATTTTACTAAGATTGATGACAGGCTGGGATAGGGGAGGAGGAGGGGAAGTGCAGCAGGAGGAAGGCTGGTCCCCCAGCCTCAACGGCCATGGCCAAGCCTGCCTGGAGTCGTTGGCCCAGACCCTCTGGTCGGCTGCGGCGGTGGCAGAGGCAGGGAGTCTCTCTGGCATCTCTCTGGCAGTAATTGCGCCGGGTTGTTACAGTGCGTTGCAGGAACTCGAGACATAAAGGCAGTGTTTTGCACCTTGTATATCTTAATAGATTATTCACGTCACAAGCAACACAGAGCGAAATGTTATGACAGCCATAAGAATATAGTTTACTGTGGCTTAATGTGGCTGGCCAGTGCAGGGTAAAGCTATCAAAGAAAAAAATTATTATTTTTTTTTTTTAAAGTTTCCAAGAGAAACTAACTGATGTGGACATGCAGCTATTTTTATACAAAACCCTGACTTTTGTCAAACTTTTTCCAGGCTATAGCAGAATATGCTTACTCTTTTTATTAGTAGTAGTATCACAGTGCCAAAGTAAAATCATACGCTTCCCCACTTGGAAGCTTTCTTGCAGCCCATGTCTGAGCTGATGTAATAGGGGAATCTTTTACAAAGGACACGTGTCCCAGACCGGGCAGCCCGTTGCTGGCCGCAGCATGAGATGATGCCTTGGCAAAAAATAGCTTTTGTTCTTGGGCAGGATGAAGCCCGTGTATCTTTTTGCTTGAATGAAGGAGTGAGTGAATGACTATCAATGCTGAAATTTGATCTTGCTGCAAAATCCCAGAGATTCGGGTTTCGCCAGACGCACGTGTGTATACAAAGAAGGATCTTGGCGTTTCTGGGAAAGAAGTGCAGTGCGCTGCGGAAGAAACGCATAGTGATAGGGATACTGCCCTTGCGCGTGGGGAAGCAAGAAAAATACCTGCAAATCTTAGTCCCCAGATTAGGTTGGAAACTATTGAAGCAAAGGCTGGAAGCAGCCCTAGATCTTCTCGGGAGCTGACAGGGACTTGAGTTACTGGCATAAGCCAGTACTGGCATAAGCCAGTAACGTTAACAACCTGGAGTTCAAAATATGTCTGATCTAAAACTCCAGGCTGGGATGTGTATGGACCTGAGGGAAAGCTCAGCTCCAGCCCCTCCTGTTGAGATTTACAGGGCTGAGACCAATGCTGTGAGGATTTCAACCATCCAGTGTTCCGTCACGACAAAATGATATCGCGTGAGAGTGGGATTCCAGCTATGTCCAGGGAAAAATGTAGTGTAGGGTGTGAAAACGATCTCTATGCTTCTTATTCTTGCTGGTCAGAGAACAGCAAAGACTCCCATCCAAATGAGAGGGCTGGCTTGGGCCCCACGTGAACTTTGTGCTTGGATGATCACGGGTGGCTGGATTGATAAAGAACGAGCCAGAGAGATAAATACATATATGGACGAAAATAAGAACAGATAATGGATTGGTGTAAGTTGCAGTATATTTCCTCCTAGTGATGAAAGGCTAAGAGTTGAGTTATAGATCTTTCCTCACGATAAGAACAGATATTTCTTTCCAAATCATTTATCTATAAGATACTGAGATATTATTTAGGTCTGCATTGGTATCAATCTGTCTCATTGCATTTCCATCCCAGTCTTTCAGCAGGTGAAATCACACTTGTAGGGACCCTAAATGTTTCATCTGTGGATGAGGTCTTAGTTTTTATTGTAGGGAGTTGAAAAGAAAGAGAGCACGTTTGTTCTAGTATCTCAAGTAAATGTGATAAAGCTGTTTATGCATTAAAGTTCAAATCATTGTTTGTTTGGATTCTTAATGCACAAGAAGCAATTGCTGTAAGTGTTACCAGATCTATTTACTGCTCTGGGATATAATTAAGTTTCAAAAAGAATAATTAAAAAAGAAGATGTCTGTATGAGGACAACCCCACCTGACAACTTTTGATGTAAGAAAAGCCGTCTCCCTCTGACTGCTCAGGAGACACTGGGACGTCAGGTGGGTGTGCTCAGCCCTTTCATCCCCGTACTGAGGGCTCTGTAACATTTACACGTTTCAGAGAAATGACGTATGTCCAGGAAACATGTGTGAGGGCAGGTAGCCGAGCCTTGGAATGAGTAGTCAGAGAAAAAAGCAGCATGTTTTTATCAACTGGGAAAAATCAGAAGATTAGAGCACCTGATTATACAGCTAGAGAAATGTCTTTCACATGATCCGAAAAGCCTGTTATTGTTGTTATAATAATAATATTATTAGTTTATATTATTTAGTTTATTTCGCTTATTCCTCAACTCGCTTCCCCTGCAGTGCCAGCTCTGATCCAGCCACTCTCAGTTTTCTCCCTCGTGCTTTGTGTGTCAGAACTGAGGAGGACAGCAAGGCTGGGTGGTGGTCTCGCAGGGCTGTTTCTCACTCTGTTTCCCCTCGCCCCTCACTGCCGGGCGCCATTTTGTGTATTCTTGCCCCCACCCCGCCTGCAGTGCCCCTGGTGGGGCTGAGGGGGCGCCCTGCGCTGGGGCTGCTGGAACCTGCCAGAACCACCCAGAAATGGCGGGAACCGGCCCAGAGAGGTGGCAGCTGCCGCCTCCCCTCAGAGCTGACTCTATCTTGAGGTGATGATGGAAACTTTAGGGAAAGGCAATGTCACCAGGGTGGAGAAGAAAATGCAGGCAAGCTGGGGACAGATCCTAGGTTTGGTCACCAGCTGGACGGTGTCAGCTGGGGCTGTGGGAGCGAGGGGCTGGCAGGGTGGGATGGGCTCCATGTCTGTGAGTAATGGCTGTTTGCCTGCAGACTCTTGGGGGTCAAGTGGACTCCTGTTTCTGCTGAACAGTCCAGTATATCTTTACCTTCTCTAATCTCAGCTGGAGCCTTTGCTGCTATGCTATCCCCCTGCGAAACCACTGCTTTTGAATCTTAAGAGAAACCTTTACAGTGGTCAGTAAATCCTAATGTTGTACCTGTTCTGTTTTATGAGATTTCCAGTAATACACGGCTTCAGAGATTTGTCACTTGGTGGATCAAACAGCTCTAAGGACACAGCAGATTTAGGCTGAGGGAGCCGGGTAGAAGTCAACTGTTTCCATCTTGTTTAAATGAGCTTCAGGTTCAGTACATTAACGTGCTAATAAGGAAGTCTTGTGTTCCCACACTGTTCTTAAAGGCATTCTCACACTGCTGACCTGACCTCTTTAATCCTGGCTTTCCTGAAGGAAAAGCTGATCCATCAGGCCTCCTGTATCTAAAATGGGATGAAAGAAAGCGATGGACCTATTTCTATGCTGGTGTTTCTCAGGTACCTCAAGCAACCTTGTTCTTTTTGTATTCATCTCTCATTTCCCTGGGAAGATAAAAAAAAAAAAAAAAAAGGAAAGGAAAAAAACCCTCTAGATGTGAGGGCTCAAATCACTGAAGATGAGAAACAGCAAAAGGAAATAAAGAGGTCATACACCTAAGTTAGCTTATGATTAAAAAGAAATTAGTGGGGCTATTTTTAATTTGTTTAAATATATTACTTTCTATTAAAAAGGTCTTTATATTTCACTAAGTATGAGATGAAGTGTGTCACCAGAGGAAGATTTTTCAGTTTTAGTCTCTTTTCTCTTAAACAATTAGAAGTCAAAGAAACTCCACTGAAGTCACAAATCTGAAACCAGCAGAAATGGCAGCAGAGTGGGACTTTTCCTCTACAGTAGAGCATGGTCATCTTTCTTTGGGGCCAGTTTGCAAGGATTCAGGGAAGGAAAACTTAAGCAGTGCACAAGTACATTATGGGTAGGTCTGTGGTACTACATAGCCCCCCAAATATTCAGCCTCAGAATGCTGTACAGACTTGAGGAGAAAATGCTGCATCCGTGCACTTCAGACCCAGCCCAAGGATCTGGTGGGAACCTTCTTGAGGGCTGAAGTGCATCTCAGATACGAATTGTGCTGCCAGAATTTACTTTTTGTTGTTGTTAAATCTGCTAGGCTATGGGTATTTTCAGGCTGCAGCTGACAGAAATTAGAGAGGATAGTTGTAAATGAAGTTTTGTAATGCCAGGAGTCTATGACAGAACTTTTTTAATCAGTGTATGAGCTAAACGGTGATCCAACTGTTCTATGATTTTCCATGAGAATGCTTGGTTTTCCATTTTTCCTCTATATTTTCACTTCTGGAATATCTCTTTTATTAAATGGAGTGCCTTAAGCATAAACATAACAATTGGACTAGTAGCTGCAAACTCATGAGGCTATGAGGGAAACCTACCCTAATGCTTAAAAAAAAACAGTAAAAAGTTTCGTTAGGAATTTGTCACAAAACTCTGAAGCAATGCAAACACCCTCAGTTTCTTGTTTCGTTGCCAACTGGAAAGTCAGGCCAGAATCACTGAACGTTTCACCAAGTCTTGCTAACCTTCTGAGCTGAGTTGTGAGAAATTGTTCTTGACATCACATGAGCTGGGCCACAAGGCAGGACTAATGTGATATTTGCTGTCGAAGGTTTCCTAGGAAACATGCTACTTAGAGCACTCAGCCCTCCCTGCCACCCTTCCTGCATCCTCCAGTCTCACCCATTCCCACAGGTTTTGCAGAGGGCAGCGATGTCCCTTTTGACCTTCGGACACCCTCGGTGCAGACCTCCATCTGCAGCACGATTCTTCGCAGCAGCTCTGCACACCCAGCTGAGAGGAGAGTGATTGTGGAGATTTTGAAGCTCACCCACCTAATTGCCCTCCTTTTTTTCCTGTGATGTATCCCTTTCTCTCCCTTCCCCCCTTTTCCCCCCAGCCCAGCCCTCTGCAATGGGAGAGGTGAGAGAAACCCTGCTACATCCTGCAAGATGGGATCTGGAGAGAAGAAAGTTTGAGCCTTCACAGCAATGTTCACCTTTCCTCCTAAAGGGGAACTGGTAGGAAAATGTTAGGAAGAGAAAAAAACCCAGATAACTTAAAACTTAACTTACCACATGGCTTCTCATCTCTTGACTGCAGTTTGCAGTATGGTAGCTGTATCTGCTACAGGGTTTTTTCAGCTGAATGGGGTTCCCCAGTTCATTCCCCCAGTTTCATCTGGTGGCTGTGCATTCTCTCCTTGACATCAGACCTACATAAATGATTCCTACCATTCAGTCTCAGCGTTCCAGCTTGGCCGTTTGGAGCAGCAGGATAGTTCCCTTTGAAGATGAGATGAATGGAGTCAGTTCACACATGTTAAATGCAAATCCTTAGATGGAAACTCATGGTCAGCTTTTTCCAATGCTATTTTCAGAACTTCCACAAAAGACTGTGCTGTGATTATATGCATTCATGATATGTATATCATGTATTCAGCTCAAACAATATTTGAATGATGCATTTAGAAGTCTTCCTAAAAAAGGACCATGCTTCTGTAAACTGCATCATATTTGTAAAAGAGGAAAAAAAAAAAAATCCAACTTGCTTTTCCTTTCTTTCGCTCCTTCTTTCTAATACATCATTTCATAAGCCTGTAAGAATTGGTGTTAATGCACCACTACACACAGACACACTTCTACATAATCATATGTATTTGTATGTATGCCATACATAAACAACCCTATGGAATCCCGACACCTCATTGTGAAGCCTGTCTCCATCTTTTTCAAGGTTTTTTCACTCTCTTTCCCTGAACCATTCAACAAATAGAGCCAAGAAAAGAAAGTGTTGTGGATTTTGTGAGGGTTTTTTTGTTTGGTTTGGGGTTATTTTTTACCTTTCCCCCTTTGGTCATTTATAACTACCTATTTTCCCTCTTGTCTCCTGACTGATAAAACAACATTTTTTTTTGACTCTGTCATTAAGTGTCTTTCATGTTACCACTATTGATTTCCCCAACCCCTTGAAGGCCAAGAGTGTCACCTCCATGATGCTCCCTGCAGCCACTGACTTGGAAAACAGGAGAGCTGAGGCTGCTACCGCTAGGCATTGGTTTCCCACATGGTAGGCAAGAAGACAAGTAGCCTCAAGTCACTGGACTGTCTGATTCATTTATCTCTGTGATGCCATTCACTTCACCTTACTGCATGTTTGTGTAGTGAAGCTGTTTGGCCAACATGCCCTGTAGGCCTTGTCTTAGTAATGAAAGTGCACAGGGTGGAAAAGAAATCTCATTCTGGATTGTTTAGCTCTATCTTCAGTTTCTGATGGTATCCAAAAGATAGGACTGGCTTTTGGGCTAGCTGTTCGGCGTGCTTTTAGATTCAGAAGAGCAGCATCTGCTGGGCTCTGCAAAGCCAGCAGGGCTTAACCTGTGTAAATTGGGGCAGAATTTGCATCTTTGTAGCCAAAGAATGAAAACCAGTAACACTCTTCTCTTTCTATTCAAATGCAGAAAAGTTTCTTCCAAGCATTATGACCATAGGAGAGATGATGTCAGTCAGCTCCAGAGGAACAACAGCATCTTAGCTGAGGATCTGCGTATGAGTCCCAGGTGTGTACTAGTCATATAGTAGCTCAGCACTTTCCCTTGTAGAGTCACCCTCTTCTTCCAGGAAAGCCTTGGTGGATTTGCAAATCAACCCCTACCTGTGAGACCCCACTGTGAAGCCGTGTAGCTCCTAGAAGGCAGAACTCTTCTAAATGATGATAGAAAATCCAATATGTAAGTCTCTGGTGGGTCACCCAGATGATTCACTCATTTTCAAAACATTTTAAGAACGTCAGTTCTTGTGGCACTGTGTATAATATATGTCAGTGGGTATTGTTATCCCCCACTGCCAGCTGAGGAAGGGAGGAAAGGAGATTACAAACCCACAACTTGAGTTATTGTTGGAGGCAGGACTGGAACTCGGGATTTCCTGACCGGATTACCACCCTTCATTTCTCCCTCCATTGGTATAATTAGAGATGTCCTGGATCTCTGTTATTCCCATGCAAGAACACATTTGAATATGTTTGTCTTTTAAATTATCTGGTATGGGGTCATTTCTGTTGTGCACTTCTGGCTGTTAATGGACTGTTGTCTGCAGTGCGATGCTCACTGGTACACTGTAAATCATGAAAAGATGTAAAGGCGTCCATTGCGGCCACAGATATAATCTCTCTGGATTTCTGAAATTGAGCACCTGTAAAACTTTGGGAGCCATGTCTTGAAAAAAAAACCCAGTCTTTGGGGGCTCTTTAATTTTTTTGTTCTTGGCCGCTAGCCATTCAGATGAATGTCTTACATCCTTGAGATGAACTTAGTGCAGTCCTCATTGACCTAGCAAGCCATTTTTTCCCTGATGACAAGCTGGGATCACATCTTGTAATGACTGCTGCAAGATTGTCTTGTTAGGGAAAGGGCTAAGGTGCGATCGTCTTTAATGACAATGAAAGCACCTCATAAAATCTGATTCTTCGGTTTTACAGGCATGGCTCTAGAATTTTAGCCGATGCAGACTTAGTAAATCAGTCAGTCAAAAATTATATCGGTTGAAGGATAATGTTCGTGGCAGTCCAAAAACCTGAACATGTAGGTGATTTGGAGGGCATTTTGTTAACTCTTTAATTGGTCGTTTGAGTGCTGGAGGCAGTAGCTAATTGCCTGTAGGTCAGAGTAGTCCTAGAGCTTAGGTAAATGTATATTGTCATATGTCACATTTTCATATGGCTCCTTTGCACAGGTTGGTAAAAATGATTGCTGCATAATTAAAATTAAGACAAGGTGGGGAAAGTGATTCAATTAAACCCCTGAAGCCATCGCACGAATTATCTGAAGTACCAAAAACTAATGAATAGTTAAAACTAGTTTTATCTTTTTACTCTTCATTCTTGAATCCTGAGGGTATTAAAATGGCTGGAGTCT
Source organism: Baryphthengus martii (assembly GCA_013396935.1). NCBI lineage: Eukaryota > Metazoa > Chordata > Aves > Coraciiformes > Momotidae > Baryphthengus > Baryphthengus martii. Next base: position 1,160,071 of record VWZK01011769.1, on the reverse strand, counting down.
CTCTCAAAGTTCTCAGAGGTAAGTTTTTGGGTGGGCAGTACAAGTATGAGTCAGCGCAGAGGAATCTGGGCCTTTTAAAATCCCAGCACACAGAAACTTTGTTGCCTAGTTGTTTGGAATTGAAAATAACCAGACCTTATGCACAAGAGACCTTTTGGTTTCTCCACCAGCCCAGAATTATTTTGAAAACATCTGCAATATTTCACTCTGCATGCAGCGGGTATTATATACCAGGGAGGGCGATGACAGTAAAAATAAATGAGATATGTTGTAACCAAAACATCCCAAGTTTTACATCATACCTTTCACAACTCTAGCAAGCATCCTGTGCTTTGACTTGAAGGTTAAAGGCATGTGGTAGTTCTACAAATGTCTATTAGTATTAACAAATATGTTCCATTATTAGACAGCGTGCCACTGCCCCAACCTCCTGGTGCAAGAGGTGACTTAATGTGGCTTATAAAAATTAAGAGTGCTGCAGGCACAAGCTATGGAAGTAAGAGCCCTGGCGAAGCAGGAGGTCTCATTACATGTGGTGGGACAACTTACTAGAGGCCTGAATACGAGTATAAAAGCTGCCTCCCAGCTAAGGCTTTTTATGGTTCCTGTCCTTTCCCAGAGCAATACAACTTTAGGAGGTTTAGAGCAACAAGGTCTGCACCTTTGGATGCTGGCGGTGTGCTAATTCTGGCTGAGTTTAAAATGAGAGAATTAAGATAGGTATGTTTGCTCTGTCCCTGCACTTTTTAACAGAATTTTCTGATGGTTGAAAGTAGCGGGGCGCTTTGGAGTCGTGCTCTTGCACAGTTTGGGGTTTCTTTCACGGCTCTTTTCTGCTGCTGTAAGCTTCCATTTCTGGGAAATAGAGCGTTTCTTGGTCAGGGCTGCCAGGATTGCGAGCATGGGCACAGAGGACCCGATATGCTCAAACTGTATGAACAGCTCGCCTTACGAGGAAATAAAAAAGTCTTGCTAATCTTCGTTAGAACAGATATTGTCCTGGATGATTGTTAAAATATACCCTAGTAGAGATTGTTTCCAGCTATGCAGGTAGAGATGTCCGTAGGAATTGCCCCTTGCAGGGGTGGCATAGACCTGTAGTATAGACGAAGAACACAGTAGTGTCTCTTTATATTTCCACCTCTTTGAATGTTATTCTCCTTCTGCATTTGAAAGTAACAATTCTAAAGACCTATTCTTATCCAAAGCTTAATCAGAACCCTTAAATAGGAACTAATTTATTATCACAGGTAGCATATTCATTTTAAAATTGGCTCTATCAAGCCAAGAAAATCCCTGCTGATCCCAAGATCCCAGAAAAAAAAAGTAAATTCCAGGATGATTCAGGGAATAGTAGGTTATGAAAACACAAGCGACATCAACTCACTAGATGAGTCCTTCATCAATGGGTAAAGCTTCTGTAGGTAGAAAAAATAAACCTTCCTGAAAATCTCTGTGCATCAAAATCCCAAGATATGCGGAGAGTGGAGTAGAGAAAAAAAGAGAAAACTGAAACACAGGAGGTGTTCAAACCATGTGAGGTCTCCTTTTTCGCATGCTTCCTAGTGGAAAAGCAAACAGCCAAACATTGTCAGGAGTGTCCTAAAACATCAAAATTGGAAGGGGGGAAATGTCTCTCCTGGTGTTGCAATTTCCCCACCAAAATACTTTCTTCAGTCTTTTTTTTTGGTGTGTGTTCAGCCTCGACTGCTGGTTATCAGAGACAAAATTTCCACTGTTTTTACCTGTGATTCAAGAAAAACACTGCTTGTGTGATTAAACAGAGGGGGTTTCTGTAGCTTTTTCTGTACGCTCGTGGTCTGAGACCACCCAAATGCCAGGTAAAGTTTTCCTGGTGACAAGTCTAGGTTTTCCTTCCACTATAAGGCAGAAGTGACAGTTTGCAGTCATTTTCTTTTCTAAATGCAGACTGGGATTTTAGAAGACTACCAGCAAAAACCAGATTATTGTATAGACTGTTGTGGAGTGCACCGAGAGAGCCCTGAAACTCCTGCTCTGTATACAGGAATGTGGAAATGACTCAAGAGTGTTTGGGATGCCTTTGTGGATTCCATATATATAGTGTTATATTACTTCTATATAGACGTATATGGCAATACCATACAAAACTATTAGGAGACATAAAGTTGTTAAAAGACCTTTCGTGACCGATTCACAATTTTTCCTCTGTGTATAGAGAGCAATGCAAAGTCATGGCACCAAATTCATCTTTCACAAATGCCTCATTTCATTGACTAGAAAAGGCTTGGACCGGTGCCCCATATTTACTATAAAAATACATGTTTTAAGATATTTGAAACCGGTATTTTGATCCATTAGTGCAGACCTCGTCAAAGAAAAATCCAAGCTGTTGCCACCAGCCGGGTCCTCTCCCATCAGACCCTGCAAATAACAAGTGTACACAAAGAGTTTAAAAGTTTGATTTGGGATGCGATCGGTATTGCTGGTGGAGGTGCCAGGAGCACAATCCCTGCCTACTTTGTGGAGAAGACCTACACAATGATCAAAGCAGTGGGTGGTAAAGGAATGTATTAGGGCTTTGGAGAAATTGCTTTCAAAGCCTCTGGAATTATAAAGACAGAGAAGCTTTCTGTAGACTTTCTGGGAATGCCCTGTGAGTCACTGGTAGGTTCGCTTAGGAATTTAAGGAGCTAGTAGGAAGACAGGACATGCTTGGGTGGTGAGTGTCGGGACCATGGCATTTCCATGTGGTTTCACTGACTAGCAGCAGCAGGACTTGCACGTTGTGCTTCCTTCGGGAAGTACGTGGAGCCAGATAGGGCCATGCAGGCAGCTGCCTTTTCCCAGAGAGCCTGGAAGCGCTGAATTTCCCTCCGGATTAGCACTTCTTTTGATATGCATCAGTGTTTTAATGGTATTTGCTTGTAAAGTGGAGTTTTAAAAGGTGTTTTTAATACATGAGGCAAACTTAAACCTCATTACCAGTGAGTCTGGGGACCCACCATCCTTGTGTTATCTCAGGGAGGCACAAGCCGTTGCTGACGTTAACTCACATGCAAGGACCAAAATGCTCTAGTGCTTGAGACAACAGTTCTATCAGTCCCACAAAAAAAAAGCAGGGATATGAAAGATTCTTTTGGTACTGGAGTTGCCCGGGATGCATCTGGAAAGTAAGGTCTGCTTTGCCATGAGCAGAGAACATCACAGGCTTTGCAAGAGGATAACATGCTCTGGGTGTTCCCACTTTCTCCTGGCATATGTGTAAGATGACAACGAGGCTAAAAAAACTCTATTGGATGCCCAGAAAGGAACAGAGTTAGTACTGATCAGCATGCAAAGAAAGTTTAGACACAAGTACTGGAATTCCTTTGATTTCTTTATCAAATTTGTTATATTGTTTTCTTTCCTCAAGTTTTTTATTGATTTTTTTTTTTTTTTTTTAGTAAAATAAATAGCAGCTCATAAGATAGCATGGTGCAAATAAATACCCTGTGGTGTTGCAACAGTTTTGGTGGCTCACAGTTAGCCTCAATAACCCAAAGGACGGAGGCTTGAATATGTCATGGGTGGAGTCTGGAATAACAGGCATCTTTGTGTCTATTTACGTACGACAAATTTCTTTAGTCAGCTGCAGGCCAGGCTGGATTTAGCCATCTTGGCCTTGATATTATCCATGTGGCTAAAATTGCCAGTCCATTTACCCTTGAAATTCTTACAGTGGTGCACTGCCAAATGCACAGTTGTATTGTTCCTTCAGTTCATGCTGTTGTGTTCTGAGTTAAATGTACCTCTGAGTCTTAAGCAAGTCTTGATTGAGTGGGTTTTGTTTAAAAGAAATTATTGGGGGGAGATCTTTGAGGGTCCTTTTTGAAACTACCAATAATCTTTATCATTTACTTCTAGCTTAGGTAGTTATGACTTGAAGGTTAAGAAGGAAGTAAAAGGGCTTATGTAAGAATTCAGATGATGGATCACTTGGATTTATAGTGGGAAATCTGCTAGAGTAGAAGCTAGAGTAGGAACTAGAAAACCCTAGGTTTTTTTCTACAGACAGCCAGCGATCAATGACTAACCCAAGTTTGTGAGCCACAAAATGATCACACTATTTATACCTTACACAGATGCTGAAGATACGTATGACGATGATGTGGAGATGAAGGTTCTCCTATCTTTTTTTCTACAACAGTAACTGCTTGCTTAACAATACATGTAGAGAGACTTTGCTGTACTAAAACAATCTGTCTTGTGTCATCTGACCGTTGGGGCTATCTGGGCTGCGAATTGAACAAGTCACTCTTTCAATGATGAAAATGCCTTGAAGAGCAGTCATTTGGGACACCTCTTCTTCTGGAAAGTTGTCAGGAACTGCATGCTTGAGAGGCGTCCCAAGCTGGAGAGGAGACACTAGTTTTCCAATTAGCTCCTGTCTAAGGAATAAACCTAAAAGAATGAGTCCTTCATTAGGAAAACTACAGTAAATGACAAATTCTTTAGAGAGATTTTGTTAGGCTCACCCATTCTGCAACAGCAGTTTTCTTACAATTTCATAGGGAGATAGTCTTATGCCTCCATGGGGAAAGATTCCTCTCTATATGATTCCTCTTTTGGGTAGGATAAGGAAAGCAATTGCAAGGATTAAAGAGTAAGTGCTCTGATGAAGGAAACAGGCCATCAGCCATCTCTGGAAACCCTCACTGCTTGTTGGGGAGAAGCTCTGTACAGAATCCTCATACAAACCACACGCTGTACTGTGCGCTTGCAAGGCAAAGGTTGAGCGTAGTATACACCTATACTTTATTCAATAAAACCTGAACACAGAGAGAAATATTAAGTCCTTTTCTGTTTATTTTGCAGAAAAGAACAGAGATTTGCTGGCACCAAGAGAATTTTTAATCTTTTTTTGGCTTTCGCTGCCATTTTTCCTCTGTGGAAAGGGGGAGACATTCTGGCTGTAGTTGCATCTGTTTTCACTATTACCAAGAGCAAAACTTCCATTTTTCAAGTGAACTTAAAAGTCCAAGGGCTAGCTCAGTTTCCTTTAATAATTCCTGAATCTTTCTCACCTGATCAGCAGTTCTCATGATGAGCATGAAAATGAAACCAGGAAGGGCAATGCCACTGACCAAAGCAAAACCTTTAGGCTCTTTCCTGAAATTCTCACAAATTTGATGCAAACTTTTTATTAGGAGGCTGAGTTACAGAAGGAAGGGTAATGTGGTTAGTGTGTAATGTACTTGTAGTCTTAAATGAGTCTAGATGACTAGTCTGTGACACGCTACCTGCTCTTGAAGCCTGAAAGGCTCTCTATTAAGTATAAGCCTTGGTGGTAGCTTTCAAACCAAAATAATAATCCCAGTGCCCTCTTGTGTAGATTATCATAGAGTCACTGAAAGGACCTTTAAGATCATTATATCCAACCAAGATTCAGCCCTGGGTCATGGGAATGGTCAACCACGATGCCTGTGGTCAAGTCTGCTGGAAACATTGCAAATGACACCTGGAATACAGTGTGCTTTTTCACCCCATTCCAAACCTTTTTCTTCCATTTCCCAGCACAACAGCATTTTTTTAGTCTCCTTTTCCCCTCCATCTGGCATTTACCTCCTTCTTCTTTCCTCGCAACCCACAAATGTTTGCCGCTCTCCCAGCCGCTGTCTTGGGCCCCAGACGCTGTGTGATAAACAGGGGCTAATCTCAAAGGAGCACATCCGCACTGCTGGCCATGCAGCAGGAAGTGGCGGTTTACCTCTTGAGTACTGTGGTGAGGTCCTCTCCATCAGCAAGGCCCCACTCCCCATCCTCTCCTTATACCCCTCCTCCTTCATTCTTGCACCCAGGGTGAGTCCTGGGCATGGGGGCCAGATAGGTTCCCTCTGAGAAAAGATGATTAGACGAATTAAAAAAATTAAAAATGAAAACTGTGATAGAACAGATAGATTAGACAGAAGATGGATTTTTTTTTGTTTTTTTTTTTTTTAACTTGAGTAACTTGAATATTTCACAGAATTGTAGAATGGTTTGTATTGGAAAGGATCTTTAAAGGTCATCTAGTCCAATGCCCTGCACTGAGCAGAGACATCTGCAACTAGAGCAGGTTTCTCAGAGCCCCGTCCAACCTCACCTGGAATGTTTCCAGGGATGGGGCTTCTACCAGCTCTCTGGGTCAGTATCTTGCCACCCTCTTCCTGTATCTAGTCAGAATCTCCTCTATTTTAGTTTAAAACCATCACCCCTTGTCCTGTTGCAACCAGTTTTTTGTTTTTATCTTTACTGGCTGAAAGTAAATATCTGCAATTTGAGCAATACTGCCTTGTTCCATCTGGACACTTGGTATTGTTTATTTCTGGAATGAAACACTGTATGCGCTCGTCCAGTCCACATGTGAGTGTTCTTTCTAAAATTTTCTTTCTAGGAGTAAATATCTCCATAATAGTCACTGCCGAACTGTTTGCAGTAGACAAACACAAAGGGGTTGCAAATGCAGCCAAAGACAGAAATGAAAAGAAATATTCTCAAAAATGTTTGGCACTGTTTGCTCACCTTTGGAACACGCATCCTGTTCCTCTTCTTAAAATATTTTTTTTTTTTTTTAATATAGCTGGATGAGCTGGTATTTCTTCTGCTCAAGCTGTCTCTAAACTTATATTTCCAATGGTGGCAGCAGATTATGAGATGATACTTATAGAAATGACATTATATCATTCTTTAAAATACTCATCCTGAAAGGCAAAATCTGCAGAAATTACAGGACTAAGAGGCCTCCTATGAGAGGCAGAAACTATTTTAACTCGTTATTTTTAGAGCTCTGCAAATCACATATTTTTCTCTTCACTGGCAATTCAAAAAAAAATTGGAAATTGTAATAAGTTTAAAAAAAAAAGAATCCTTCACAACTTTTTTCTATAAAATAGAAAGTTGAAATATGTCGTCTGTGGGCAAATGACACGCTTCACTTTAATTTCAACCATTTATTTTTTTTTAGTTCCTTTTCTGTGTTTAATTTTTTTCTAAGAATGGTCCACTGTGTGCTGCCTGCCCATGTGGACTGGATGGGGTCCTCAGTCAGGACATATGTCCCGGAGTGTGAATAGTGACACAGACAGAGGCGCAACCAAATGTTGCTGTAGTCGGCTGATCCACCGTGACCACAGGTAACCGCGTGCCTGTGGGTCTACGGACTTTGCTGCCACATCCACCAAATTCCACAAGCTGTGCAAAATTAAACAAAGAAATGGAATGATCTGGAATGTTTCAGAAGAATAAGGCTGAAAACTCCCATGCTCGCCAGCATTAACCTCAGCACTGTTTCTTATATTAGCCAGGGACGGGAGGTGCTCCTGCTGTGATAAGCTGCATGGGACGATGGTAGATCACCTACCTATGGGGCACCCGTGTTGGGATGCTGCCTTCACATCCTTCCTGTGTTCTGCCCACCAGTGCTTGGATAAGTCATGGGAGCAGCTGATTTCAATGAGGAGATGGTGCTGTAAATGCAGCAAACAGCTCTGAAAGTTTCTGGTATTAAGGAAGCTTGAGAGCTGATTTCATTTTTATGGGAAGGATTTTGAAGAGGGTCCTGATTGGTAATAATTGGCCACTGAAAACTGATGCGTAGGGAAGAGGTGAATAACAAAAAGGGTAATAGTGGAGCAATAATTCCACATGGATTAAGGAGAAACCGACATCCAATATAGCACAAAATAAAATTTACCAGGATTTGCTTTGGCTAACACAGGCTTTATAAACAGGAATACAGCTCACTAGAGACAGGTCTAGCAAATGAAAATAAGTGCAGGAGTTGTTTTGTTCTGGCTGAGTGAAAGGGCTACACCATGCATGGCAAATGCTGCCTCACCTCTCTTTTTCATGCCATGCTATGCCCTGTCCTGCTGTGCAAGGGGGAGACGGAAAGGCAGCACAGGCACAGGAGCCCTTGGTATTGCCAAGTATTTCCTTGGAGTCATGAATGTCTGGCTGCTCTTTCCTGCCCTTCCCACTCAGGCTTGTCACTTTGCGAACTTTTTCATTTGTACCTGAGCCCAGTGCCAGCTGAGCCTGCTCAGCACCCAGGGACTGCCCTGCTCACCCCTGGCCGTCGCTGCCACTCTGGGCACAGCTGAGGCACGGGAGGTGGGTAATGTTGGCACCAAATGCCTGCCTCCACTGCTTGATGGAGAAGGAGCACCTTGCGGTGGTTCGTGCCTCTGGGACTACCGTGCTCTGCAACACTGTGGTCACTGTGAGCGTGACAGGCATAAGGAAAGTGTAGCAGAGCGGACTGCGGTCTGGCTTTTCACTTTTAGTTTTGCGGGGAAGTGTCTTGGAGGGAAAGGGAACTGGAGCTCCCTGGGTGAAAGAGCTAGCAGCAGATTCAGTGTGTCCACAGCACTGGAGTTGTTGCCAGCAGCAAAAGCCTGCTTGGGACAATGAAGGAAGGTGTTTCCAGTGTGAAGCAGGACAGGAAATCTGGAGAAGGTTAGATGATCAGTGAGGACTGAAAGGACATTCTGTGAGAAGAAAGTTTTGGGTTTCTTATGGGCAACCAGTTCACTGAGTTCCCAAAGGGTCTCACACAGGGATTGCGACTCATGGAGCAGTATCAGAGAGCACCTTCACTTTCCAGATGCTCTGCTCACAAGCACATGTCCCAGAAGATAAAGTCCCATGCCTTGTTTCCAACTCAGGAAATGACTACCTCGATATTTGTTGTCAATAAAGAATCGTAATGGTTCTATTTCCTTTCCCTTTCTTCTTTTTTAATGAGAAAAGATCTCAGTAGAAGAACCATTTTTTGGAGATCTCACTTCCAAAACTTTTTTCTCAAAGTGATTCAGCCTGTAATTTAAGAGGTTTTTTTTAATTACATTTTTAAACTTCCCTCTCTTAATTACTTCTATTTTTTTTTTGTTAACACCTAAATATGCTACTATTTGGAGCACAAACAGACAGAGATTACAATTAACAGAATAATTATACTCTTTTTGTCAGTGTAACCTCATGGTACAGAAAGTATTACAAATCCATTTTAAAACATATTAAATGTTCATATTAATGAGGATAATAGAGAACAAGTACCAGCAAACTAAATATTGTTAATGATTTTGAGCTATTAAATTCATTACCATTTCCTTTCATAATAAAGTGGTTACTTGCTAATTAGACCTTTTTTAACTCATCATTATTGAATTCATTACATTGTATGTAGTTAACCCTTAAAGATCTGCCTAGGTATAGAGATGCAATTAAAAAATAATTTCAACAACCTATGAATGCGATACGCGGATTGCAATGCCGCTTGTATTTTTGACAGTAGCTCCATGTACTTTTCTTCTGGTACATTTTCTTGACACATTATGCCTAGCAGCTTCTTAGCTGTCACAGCAGCTTCAGCAACATGTACGATGGAAACATGCTGTATTCATTTCATTTAATAGTGTTTAATGTTAAAACTAAAGTAGGACCCGCTTGTTTGGCCAGGGAAAAAAATATCCATCAGCGCACTAAATGGTTGACGTCAACGAGCTGCTCTTCTCGGAGTTAAATCTGCTGAGAGTTGGGATGATTTACCTTTTCCTCCTACAGAGACACATACGCTTGTGCCTATCTGGGTATCTGGTGTTTCTCTGCAACCCTGGATGGAAATCCTATCCCTGCTAAAGTTCAGGTCAAAATTTCTCTGGATTTCAAAGTACCCCTGAGTTGATCTCCCAGCACCTCTGTGGGTTTGCTCCCCGCTTGGGGAGGGGGTGCATGCCACTGTGCCCATAGTTTATCCCTCGTGCTTGATTGCTGGAGAGGGCACTCCTGGGGACTCAAAGTGCTGCTTTGCTTCTTCTTTCTCCCTCCAGTTCAAAGGAATAAGAGAATGAAGCCTCCATCTCTTAACTTCTTTATCTCCACGCGCACTTTTTTCTTCTCAAAAAACCCCCTGAATATCCACAACTCACAAACAACACACACACACACACGCTTTCAAGCTCTAGGTGTTTAAGTAACTAATTAATTAAGCACAGAGATGCTTATTCTGCGAATCACTGGGCCCTAACATTAGAGACACCTCCAACTAGCAACCTGATCTAGTGGGAGGTGTCCCCGCCCATGGCAGGAGGGTTGGGACTAGATGATCTTTAAGGTCCCTTCCAACCCTGACAATTCTATGATTCTATGCCCTCCGTGCCTTGCCTGATTGTGGCATAGCAACTTGGAAGGAAAGGGGTGATAATCTTTGATTGGAAAACACCATTTTGGGAGCAACTCTGCTGTCACAGCACCGGCTGTCGCAGTGCTGGCCGCATCGGCAGGTTATTCACCGTAAGCAACGCCACCGAGGAATAATTTTACTAGGATAGGAAAGGCTTCGTGACACTTATTGCTACTGTACTTGATGGCTGGAAGCTGGGCTGATGGATACCCTGCAAATCCAATAGATAACAGATTAGATATGCATACCCTGTACGGCTTGGGAGAAATGTCGCTGCGCTATTATTCAAATCAGGCCGTCCTCCTGTTGCCAATCGGAAGCCGAGTCTTTGCATACGTGAGAGGTAAGGGTACAGCTGTGGGCCTGCCAGTGGGCCAGCCGCGGCCCCGCGCTCCGCCTGGCTCCGGCACTGCAGCTGCACCGCGATATATAATAACAATAACACTCCATATTTGTAACCTCTGTTTTATTTAAACCCAGGTCCCTTTCACCTGTAAATAGCTGGGGTATAAATGTGCCTCACCAATCACGTTGGCCTATTGTATTATACAGTCTATTGAATGTTTTTGGCAGGCGCGAGCCCCTATGCTACTGTGTCCTTATTTTATTGTTGTTTTGAGGGTAGAGCTGTGTGATTATCCATTCTTGCTTCAGGCATAGCAAGCCATCTGGAATGCTTATTAAACCCACAGGCAGATCAGAAGGATATAACTCTGATGATGTACATGTACATGGGCTGTACTACATCATCAGAGCATTGCTCCTCTGATGATGTAGTACACATTAGTGGGCCTAGATAATGGATTAGAACCAGCAGAGTGAAAGTTAGACTTTTTGAAGGATGGATATGGTGGATTTTTTTTCTCCCTCTGGGTAACTGCTGGCAGAAGATGTAGAAAGGAAAATTTAAAAGTAAGCCAAGGAGGTTTCAAAACTTGTAAGTGCTCAGCTTGTCAATGGGGAGGGACAAGTGGTGATCAAGAGGCTTAAGGAGACAGCTCTGAAACCCTGAATCATTGCAAAGAGGTCATATGTACTTGTCTGCTCGAGTGAAACGGGACATGGAACGTGTCCAGAAATAATGCCACTTCTCCAATCCTGCTTTGGGCGGGAATCACTGAGTGGATTTTCGGTAGGACTTTGGCTTTTCGTCATACTTCAGTACCACATCAAAAACCCAGCACTCTGTGTTATGACACATAGAACTTGTTCTTCAGCAGTTTCCAAATTTATGCTCATCACATATTTGCAAGTACTATTTAGAAATAAGCTTTTCAAATGAACGAGGGATCTGATCAGCTTTCAAACTAGCCATGTGTCTTCTGACTAAGTACGAAAAAAACCCCGACATCAGTGAAAAAGAAAAACAATCTGGGCACCAGGTATGGGATGTAGGTGAATGAAGGAATAACTATTTGCATGCTTGTGGAGTTCTAAATGTTATTTCTATTTCTCTTTGTTCATAACCCTTCTTGCAATGGCTTTTGGAGGTAGCTGATATTTGTCTAATCATGGAAAGATGTTTCATGTCTAAACAAAACCTTTTCCTGTGGAAACTGGAAAAGGTTCATAGAAGTTAGGTCATTCAGTCGCGAAACTGAATGTGTGCTGTGCAATTTAGCTAACAAATTGCACACTTTAAATATCAAACTGTAAATATCAAGTACCCAGAAGAATATTGAAATTGTTGAGCAATTCGAAAGCGTAACAGAACTTTCAAAGAGGAGCTGTACACAGTGAACATATGCTCTGAAAATCAAAGCGGTAAAGTCAGGCAAATGCCTGTTTTAACAATGGCAAATAGCAAGGACGTGAAGGGATGGCTCACATTTTATTAATGCTTAGTGCGTCTCAGGTTTAGCCACTTTTGTCAACATCTTAAATGTGGGCTGCGTACATCTGCATGGCTGAGCGAAGTGTGCCGTGTGTGTGGGCAGATGCACATTTGTCAAAGCGGCGATTATTGATTTTGGGTACAGGGAGAGCAGTTCTGTAACAACAGTCGTGTAACTGCTTTGCCAAAATCTTACTTTAAGGGTACTATACGGCTTTCTAGGTTGATGGTCACCAGATTATCTGGCAGTGTAATGGAGAGCTAATAAAAATATCCAGTTGAAAGAGTGGAGTTCATAATTTACATGGCTGTAAACTGACAGTTCCCATTTTTACAGATTTTGAGGTTTTTCTTGGTACAGGTAGTGAACCCCAGTTGTGACCATTATGTGTTCCTCTTTACCTGGGCTTGACAGCCACTAGGAGAGTTTGCTGTCTGTCTCTTCATGAGTATCTGGAGAAGTTTCTGTTTCATTCCTGTGCAGAATAGAAAGAAACTTGGAAAACTTTTCCCCCTTGGATAATCCATGCTAGCACAGCTCCTAGGTGGTGATTTTGGCAGGAGGGGAGGGTGTATGAGGGGGTGGGTGAGTGTATTTCCAGATTTGCAGCCCCCCTAGTGAAGTATCTAGCTTTTGCCCTTTTTCAGGCCTTCCTTCTTTTCTTTCCCATGCTGCCTTAACATGTTTTCTCTCACAAGCACACCCTTCCTTCTCCCTACTCCACTTCCCTCCCCCCTAGTTGCCTTCTTGTCATCTGGAGTCTGTTTTCTTGCAACCCACTGTAGGGCTGGTGCTTTCCCCCAGCAAAGCCTGCTGTGACCAGCTCTCCTGGGTTCCCTTCAGGTTCATTATCACAAACAGCTGCTGGGTGGGGCTGCAGCTGGGCGGGGCCACATCCAGGACAAACAACCCAACCAGCCAGTGGGATAGTTGATACCACACTGAGTCATGCCCTATATAAGGGGAGGGCTGACCCAGGGTGGGGGCATCTGTTTTCGGCTTTCTTCACAATGTAGCTTCAGTGCAGCCGGAGAAGGGAAAGCTGGCATCTTGGGTACAGGTAGAGCCTTCCCAGCTTATACTACTTGCTTTGTCAATCATTTCATTAGTACTGTCATTACTACTGTTGTTTTCTTCTCTCTTTGTGTTGTTTTATTAAGCTGTCCTTATCTTCATCCCTGGAGTCTCATCTTTTATCTTCCCCTGATTTGCCTTCCCATCCCACAGGAGGAGGGAGGAAGTGATGGGTGTGTGGCCGTGTGATGCTTAGCTGCAAGCAGCGGTTAAACTATGACAGTCCCCCTGCTAAGCTGCCTATGCCAGTTTTCTTCTTTCCTTGCTACCACTTCGTGCCCAGCTCCAGCTTGCTAGGGAAGGAGATGACAAACTGTCACTTTCTCAAACACCCCCTCCTCCACTAACTACTCTTAAAGAGGCAGGGGGATAAATGAAATTCAGCATTCGAAAGGCTCAGCTCCTCCAGAAAATATTCCACCCACAAGTGAGGAGCTTCAAAATCCATTCCTAGCAGTTAATGCTCCATCCTAAATGACATAGCTTTTCAGTAGTGACATGTGCATTGATCTGCATTACAAAAATAAGAGAAATAGCACTTCTTTTCAGCAGCAGATAATTACCAGCATACATCAGGTTCCCTCCTGCTGATACCCACAGAGTGGAGGGGATGGGAGTGGGCATTAGGTGGAGAGGATGCGGCCAGCTTGCATGTTCAGCCAGATAAATAATATCGATTGGAATTTGTGTAGAGCCCTGGCAACACCCCTCCTTGCTGGTTTGATTAGCCACAGGGGTACATTTGCTACAGTTACAGCGTTTCACCCCAATCACATCTTCCACACAAAGGTGCTTGTTAGGCTACGAGCAGAAGCAAGCTGGGAGCTGAGAGGTTCTTCAGCCCTTACCAGAAAAGATCGGAGTCGGGTGGCTGCAGCCTGGGTGGAAGAGCTGGAGAAATTACAGGACAGAGACTTGTAAGAAACCCTGCCATCCTTCGCTGGGGGGTTGGGGGGAATATGGGCACCCTGGCATAAGTGCAAAAGTCCCTTCTCTCCCTTCCCTGCCATCGCTCTGCACACACGTGGTTTGGAGGCTTAGGAGCTGGGCGAGGTAATTCCCATGGGCTAGTTACTGATTTTTGTGGTCTACATGAGGAGACTACATGTGCTGCTGGGGCAAGGGTCTGCCTAAGCTGCTTGAATTGTCCTCCTCTCTGGGCTCTGGCTCTGTGATGATCACCCACCACCCTGTGCATGTGAATTCAGATTTGCAGAAACTTCTGAGCTCCTCTGCAATGAACTCCCCTCAGGCAAGAGACACTTAAAATTTTTGTGAGGGAAGGGGTGCCACTCACCAGCCACCAAACGCCTGCACTGCCCTCCGGCAGGACAAGGGCCTTTACTTGACTCATCTCTCTTTGGGGCAGATGTCTAAAAAATCACTGCTGTCATTTTTCTGGCTGAGCCATCAGTACACAAAAAATATCCTTCATTTTCACAGGAGTGCTGGGAAAACTGCAACTAGCAGGGAAAGGGGCTTCTGCTGCCTACGTGGGACTTCCCCACTTCTCACTTCGTCCTCTGTCATTCTTCAGAGGCAAATAAAGCCCATGGCAACAGGACTGAAAGTGCTCTCTGGGCCTAAGCACGCTTCAGTGTGTTAGGTGCACTGAATTTCCTCTCATCAGTGAATGCAATCTGCCGTGAGAAAGTTTTACTGTCTCTGAATCCTTATGAAAACATTCTTAGATAATTGAGACATTCCCAAACAATTAAGATAACCAGATGTGTCTGTTATTTGTAATTACCTGAACATGAATTCTTTCTTCAAGAACAGTTTCTTTTTTTTCTGTGCTTTTTGAATTACTCTAGATAATGGTTAGGAAGATTAACTCTTCTGAAAAGTAATCGGTGGTTTGTACCTAGTATGTCTCATTCTGATGCAAAATCACCTCCTCCCAGAATTAAGTACTGGGGCTGAAACAGTATGTGAAATGAACTTTCCAGCTCTGCTGCACTTAGGATCCACAGCCTGCAGTGCCCTTTCAGGTGACACCATGGGGTGAACTCTGAGGCTTGAAGTCTACGAACAACTCACAAAGAAGATGCTAAAATGAGCTCTTCAAGCAAGGAAAATCGCTGAAGGCTCGAAAATGGTTTCATAAACCACTTTGTTAAGTAGAACAGTTTGAATAAAAGTGCTTTTGCACATGCTGCATTTGCACCTAGACCTTCTGCAATGTTTTCATTTCAGAAAGCACCCAGCTTTCGCTGCATCACAGCACATGAGGCAAAGGAAGTCAAGGCGTCCCTGTCAAATTCACGGAGTAGGAAAGACTCCTCTACATTTAGTCCCGCTTTCTTCTAGTGCTTCAGTATCAGGTGAGACTTAGCCCACGCCTCTTAGCTGTGATTTTCAGGGCAGTAGTTGTGACTTTTTGTTGCAAAGCGTGTCTGAAATCTTCCCCCTTCTCCACTTCATCAAAAAAAGCTTGAATCAGAACTGGCCTTTCACACCCAGTGCTGGGGTGTGTATTTGCCCATTCCTTTTCTGAGCAGCCTCCTTCTTCGCTGCTTGCTCCTTAATGGGTTTCCCTCCTGCTGTGCCTGTGGGCCATGCTTCAGACTGGCCCACAGGCAGTGTTTCAGCTGGACCTTCGCTCCACTCCTGTGTACTGCAGGCTTTTTGTTGGCAGCACCCTAAATTCAGCTCCTTGGTTCCCCAGGGAACTGTATGTCAGTGGTCCTTTCTGCACCAAGGACTGTAGCTTGCTCCTCTGTGCTGATTAGTCCTAATTTGGTATCATTATCCCTTGGAATCCTCCACCGAGCTTTGCACTGCTAACTTCTTCCCTCCTAACTTCTTCCCTCCAAATTCCTTCTCTCGGGACTGTCTGTCACCAGGAAATGGGGAGCACTGCTGCAGCTCAGGGCAGTTAATCTCACTGCCTCTCCCTTGCCTCCAGTGCTGTGTATCCACCATGCCACTTGGCCAACCATACAGTGAGCTCATACATCTCACTAGTCCAGCAGAAATACAGACTCACGTTCTTTTTCATGCTGCATTTCTGCTGGGTTGATGAGTTGTGTCGGTTCCCCATATGGATAAAGCTGGCACAAGGGAGGAGGCAAGATGAAGGTCCAGGAGGTGAAGCTAATGAGTGCGAAGATGCATCAGGAGGGTTAAGGGAACGCAGCCATGCCAGGAGATCTCCTTAAGTGTTTTGTGTGATTTTGCTCTTTGTCTTCAAAACAGAACTGTTCCCTGTGTGCTTCTTTCTCTCTCCTTTTTTATTTATTTGTTTATTTTTTTAACAGCTGGAAACTTTACCAATGCACTCAATGTATTTTTCAGCTGGTTTTCAGTTTTTCAACATACTGAGGAAGACCTATATCCTATTACTAATCTCAGCTCTTATCCTCTTCTTTGGTACGTATCTTACTGCTCATGCTTTTTTCATCTGCTACCTGGGCACTGTAAACAGGAAGGGGGGCAGTGTCCAACTACCAAGGTTCTTGTCTACTTTTCCTCTCTCATTTACACCACTTTTACTATATAAGTCAACTGCCTCATCTTTGTCTTCTCCCCTGACAACTTCCTCCCAGTCTATGTTTACTTATTATTAATAGCGGTAAGACCAATGGTGATGACATCACCTTCACCTGTTTCAAAAAAGATTATTTTTTTTTCAGAAAAAAACAGGAAAGTCATTCTGGCACAGTACTCTATGAACACTTAGTGACTGGCAAGCTCAGTATGGAGGGTTTTTTTCTTGAAGCTCGTTCAAACCATACTCTTTCTCTTGACAGTTTTGCCCTGGGCATTGTTATCTTTGTTGTCCCAAAGGAATATCCCTGAATCTGTTAGTCATGTACATATCAGCTGAGACTTCTGTCACCACTTTCCAGCCTGCTGAGGACTTAAAGATCACAGCATTGGCTTGGTGCTGAAAATAAATGGGCCTTAGAGATGGTGTGGAAGACTGGTGAGAAATGCTTGCTTTCACTCCTGCTAACTAGTTAGGTCTACTCAATACAAGCTAAACATTATCCTCTGCTTCATGCAGAGAGTTATGACAACTTTACCCAGGTATGAAGAGCACATGGTAGAGTACCTAGTTGTTAAACTGCCACCTCCCTCTCCTTCAAGAGTAGAAGACATCATTTAGTTGGTAATTGGGAGCCAATAATGTGTTCAGGAAGGTGTGACCATTCTTTGTCCTTGGTAAATGTAAAGCAGAATTTCTGGTGCCTTGAGGCCATTTATCGTGATTTCTTCACCAGATTCCTTCAGGCCTGGTTCTGCTCAATCAAACAGGTCCTTTTTAGGTCCATGGGAGCATTGCACCTCTTCAGGTTGGCCGAAAATTCATTGGTAGCAGTGAGGATCAGGGACTTAGGTACCTTTTCCAAGAGACCTGCTGTTTACTGCTTCCTCATCTCCATGCTTCCCATGCTTTTTCCAGGTCCTTTTGACTCCTGCTTCTCCAAGCTCCATCTGTGCTTTAATGGAATGCTCTCTCCTACTAAAACATTTCTCAGAAGCCTCATTTACCACAAGCTACCTATTAGTTTGGTAGCCAGGCCTACATTTCTCATGGCAGTGTATATATTGTATGTATTTTGTGTTACAAGAAAGGAACGTGCACCTTTCTTAGGTGTAGTCATTGTGTGGGTAGGTCTATAGCTTCAGGTGGCACTCTTTTGAGCCGGACTATGTACTGGTGGGATAAGAAAGAGTTTTATCTGAACCAAACCATGTGCTGAGGTCTGCCAGGCTTTACAAAGACTGGCTTGGGTATGCAGGAGTGGCTTGAAGACTGATAATGAAACAGAGAGTTGCACAAAAGGATTTAATTTTAATAGCATTGTGTGAGAGGCTGAGAATTCTGAAATCTAGTCAGACCAAACCAAAGTGTGAGGGAAGGAAGGCAGAGGGAGGAGAAAACTGGACTAGGTCAAAAAGATTGGAAAAAAAAAAAGTAATAAAGAACAAAATGACAAGACAAAAGCATGAAGCATAAAGCAGGCTAGTAGGAAAGTGTTCGGTTTGCATATATTTGGTTCTGGGGCAAGAGTGAGGCGAGAAGGGGAAGGAAAGGAAATGAAGCCTAAAACTATTGATCTAGCTTCTGAAGAGTTGCTTTTCTTCCGTTTTCTTGGAGTTTTCATTAAAATGTGTGAATGCCCTTTTTTTCTCAGGAGCTTCTAAGTGTTTCTTTGTACTAACAGTAAAGCAGACATCATGGTCCTACGGTGAGCAGCACAGAAGGTGTGGCTGGAGGTGCCTAGAAAAACAAATCCAAGGAATATGCCTCTTTCTTTATCAACATCTAAATGTTTTGTCAGATGCTGGCTGGTCTCAGGGAAAGGCATTTCTCCCAGGAATGCTTCTGGAGAAGTGCTTAGGGGTTTGACAGGGCCATGAAAAGTGCTTCAGTCTTGGAACTTTCCGTTTCCATATCACTCCAGTCCACCAGACTGCTTGCACAGCTCCTTCTCTCACTCTGCCCAACAGTCCCCACAGATACAAGATGGTAGTTCACAGCCCCTGCCTCATAAATGCCCTGTGCAATTCATTGCCTGCTGTTTTCCATCATGTAGAGACACAAGGTGGAGAAGCAGGACAGGGCCAAGCCAAGGACAGCCCTGGCCCTGGCCATGGGGGTACTGCTGAGATCCCTGCACCGACAGTATCCGGACCTGTTTATCTACCCAGCCTGCCCTCAACACAAATCTTGTATATCCGAATGAATATTTTAAGGGAAGGGAATTGTGTAGATTGTTAGTGTAGCTTATTAGGTTTTAAAAATTCATGTTGCTAAATTCCCAGTATTATTTTTTGCTTGCTTTAAAGAAAAAAAAAGGGCGGGGGGGAAATGTCTCTTCAATAAGGGCTTAATTGTCTGTTTCATCTGGAAAGCCCTCTGAATTGAAACTCCCTTCTCCACGGTGCTACCTGAGCACTTTCCGACTCTCTTCTTTTGAAGTGTCTATTGTACAGTTTGTCTCACTGAAGCTTTTAGCTAGAACTGGACATTTGTGGCCAGACACAGAAATTTAAACTAAGCAGCATGTGCTGGACATGTCAGGCTCCAGCATTTGTTAGGGGCTGTGCTGATGCCAAACACTCCTAACCATCAATGTGAACCTAAGGATGATGATCATCTCATGCCACTGTAGCCATCTAATAGCTAATCTGCTTCTTTGATCGCTTTGACATTGCCAGAGAGAGAGATACCAAAAGTGACACCTATCTAGCTCACCTCTTTTTAGCATTTTTGGACATGCTGAATCTCCCTCTGGGTTTGCCCAGCCGACTGAGTTAATGGTGGGCTTGGACTGGCAGCCTCCCGCTCACACAGCTCAAGCCATGTGAGATGAAGCCAATGGCATGGAGCTTCAGATAGAGCTTCAGCTGTCAGGGCAGCATGTTACTTTGACCCTGGACTCTGATCGGTGCGGACAGACACCCAAATCTGGCAGAGTTTTGCAACAGGAGACAATAATGAACACGAGCAGTAGATCAGATAAATAACAGACAATTCACCTGCTCACCCAGAACTCAATTGTCCCTGGGTTGGAGCTGCTGTAGCTCCATGAAAGAGTAGATGCCCCAGAAGAAGCCCGTGCCAGCACTAGATCTTCAGGATCTAAAACCGCTCAATTGTTACTGTCAGTACTCAGGTACATTGCAGGAATGCCCCTTCCAGTACTGCTTAGAAACTGTCCAGAAGGCATCAAATAAGCTAAGCAGCTGTTAAGGGGATAAAGTAACATGTGGCAGAGAAAGACGAAGGGTATGCAGAAAAATATATTGAAGACGCTTCTGATCAGAATGTGAAATCTGACATTTTTCTGTTTGTGGTGCTGCAGAGCGCAGTAACTGGGTTGGTGGCAGGGCTGCTGAAGGGTTGTTTTTCTTTTAAGGGCAAACAAAATTAGGGTAAAATTTTAAGTTGAGGAATTTTCTGCTGCTAGGAGGCAAATTACTACACGCACTATTACAAAAGAGCAGGGGTAAACAATACAATATGCTGTGAATTGCAGATGCGTGTGCAGTAACGCCGTGAATACATTAACTTCCCATGTTGTCAAGGCAAGTGACAGCGGCTGACTGAAATCCAGAAAGGAGCTACTGTCAGCGCGGCGCTCGCCCGGGCAGAGTCACATCGCTCCTAATAACAAAGTCTATTCCGTTTACGTCTGACATAGTGATCGAGAGGCTCTCGTTTGGGAAATGTTATTTATTTTGACCCAGGGAAGTCCACTGAGCTGCTCCATCAGGCGCCAGTCTCCTGCCCCAGCAATTAAACAAACTCTGTTTCACCAGTAGGACTGAATTTTCTGCACCTCTCTGTCCTTCCAGTAACTTTTTTCCCTCCTGCTGGACTTGACTGTAGAAAAGACAAAAGGAAAGGCAAGCGTTTTTGGAGCTGTGGCTCGGATGCTCTGACCATTAGTGCAGAAGGAGTTATTTCACAAGGGACAGTGAGTTACGGGAGTGTGTGGGTTTGTGCCTACAACTGTGCACCAGTCTGCGGAGAAAAGGGGCTGCGCAGCCCCAAGTCTCACTTTCCTTGTGCTGAGCACGTCCCCAGGAAAACCCTTCAAAGGCTAAATCAGTAGATTTAGTCCGTGTCCCAGTTTGATTAAGGTGGGTCCATTTGTGACTTACCCTGTGCTGAACATATC
Source organism: Baryphthengus martii (assembly GCA_013396935.1). Classification (NCBI taxonomy): domain Eukaryota; kingdom Metazoa; phylum Chordata; class Aves; order Coraciiformes; family Momotidae; genus Baryphthengus; species Baryphthengus martii. Next base: position 1,139,342 of record VWZK01011769.1, on the reverse strand, counting down.
CAAGGCGGGAAGGTAAACATCCCATTGTGCTGAATTTGATGAAAGAAAATCCTGGAAAACGTTGCACTTGTCTAAGAAAACTGCCAGAGGCAGATTATTAGGTCTGAATTAAAATGCAGACGAGATTCATTAAATTGTTGACCCTGCCCCCTCCAAAAAAAAGTCAGGTTGCCATCTTAAATTGACAGCATTAGAGACAAATTATGTGCACTGATTAATAAGTGTGGGCTAAATTACGGCTTAGAGAGCGGGTGGAGCGCTGGGGGAGCAGGAGCAAGGGAAGGAGCAGAGGAGGAGAAAACCATCCTGCCTGCAGGGACAGGGCAGTGCCAAGGGATGGGGGGGTCCTGTGGCACCTGTTCAGACGGGGACAAAGAACAACCAATGCAGGGGCAGGAGGAAGGAGCTGAGCCTCCCTCCTCCAAGGATCCCATTCCCTCCGGGAGGGAGCCGGCAACACTGCACCCCCTGTACGGCAGCTTGCCAACATGCTCCCCTGGGCCAGCAGTGGTGGGGTGAGCGGTGAGCTCAGGGACTCCGTTACCCCTTTCCTTTGGGTAAAGGGAAGTTTTCATTTTAAAAAAGAAGGAAAGACCCACCCAAACCTTGGAAGGGTCAGATTTAAGAAGTAAAATAAGAAAGGTAGGATAAATTAGAGACTTGAGAAGCCGATTTGCAGCACACTGGGGAAAAAACCATACTGACCATTTCACCATTTCAGAAAAAAGGGGAAAAGCAGGCATAACAAACAGTATGTATATTACTCGCAAGACATAATTCTCTGAAAATACTATGACCAGTACATAAATAGCAAAATGAATGTTATTAACATGTTAATTTTACTAACCCTTTAACCTATTGATTAGCCAAACAGAAGGAAACAGCATCTCTTCATGCTTCCCCTCCTGCCTTTCATGTAATTGGATTCAAATTCACATCTGTAGCTACTAAACCAATGTTTTCAACCTTTCTTTAACACCTCCCCACCCCCAACTGTTTAACCTCCCATCTCCAGCTCTGGCATAAATGTAAGCCTTTATTTGTGAATATTCCGATAAGCACTTTGCCTCCAACTACATTGTTCAAGTACCAGCATCATTGTTACAGCTGTAATTGTTACTATCAAGACACAGTTCTTTGTAATTAGAAAGTCAAGATGGTATTCAGCAGTATGGCAGCACAGATTCTCATTTGTTAGGCTATTAGAAAAAAAATGTTTACAGAGAAAACAGTGTCATTGTTTAGTGCTCTTAATTGACCATCTGCCTCGTAAAGAAATGTCCAAAGAAGGATAAATAAGACTATAGTACACTTATTTATTTATTTTCTTTGTGCAATGAGTAAATTAGGAAAAGCAACAGCAGATCCAAACTAGACAAGACATTGCTAAATCAGGCTGCAAGTGAAATCATGTCATGAATACATTAACTTTTATTTCTCTCAGTGTCAAGACTCGTGTCTGCATCTTCCTCAAAGTTTCTTGGGAAGAAAAAGGAGGCCAGATCTTGGTGGGCACTGTGGAGTTGACAGCATTCATCTTTTAACAAAGTCAAGCATATGCTGCTTTGAGTGCAGCATCTTTGCATGCTCAATGACGTGTTTAATGTCACCTTTCCCACTGTAAATCATCCCTGAGTAAATCCACAAGGGAGAGTGGTACTAGGAATTAAGCAGGAGAGAAATAAAATTCATGACCATGTGGTTCTATCTCAGGGAATTTGGTACGTATTGACAAGAGAGATTCACACCTGATGGGGCCGAGAGCTAATTTGTAGTAGGGCTGTTTATCTTCTGCCTGAAAGGAATGCTTTTTCATATTTAATGTGCATTTTCCTCATCTCTCTCCCTGTATGTGTCTGTGATTTAATGTGGCTAAGGGGATGTCTGGTTTTCCTCCTTGACAAAAATGTAGTTTCAAATTTTGGATTAATTCAAAATTCTGGATTTTTTTCCTATGGAAAAGAAAAGGAGGGGCAAGGTGGTCTTCCAAAGCTGGATTTGATGCTTTCATTGCACAAGGCGCTGTCTTAGGTAGGGAGCACTCGATCTGTTCTTGCAACATTTGTTTACAGTTTTGAAAAGAGAAGTGAAAAAACCCCAACAGAATCACCATGCTAAACCAATATGGTAAATGACCAAACTGATCTTTTGTACTATTTGTCTTCCAACGTTCCAGGTGGAAATAATCCAGTACATTTATATGTTGATTTATTACAGTGTGGAGTACAAAAAAAAAAAAGAGAGAAGCAATAGGAAAAACAAAAAAAAAAGGAAAAAGAGGAATGAACTTAAAAAAGTAAAATAATTATGTTTTAAAATAATAATAATCTCTCAAAACATTATCTTCCAGTTTCAAAAGGCACCAGGATGGCGGTAAAGGAGCACCCCAGTTCTGCCTCCTCCACAGCCATTGCAGTGTCTATACAGAGGTGCAGCCACTCAGGAGGTGACAGGGGGACAGCAACTGGCACCCTCACAGCAATTACCAGCGTGACAACAGTGACGACGCTGTTGTGATGGTAGGTAAAATTTCTGAATACTTAAAAAGCTGATAGCGCTTTAGCCATCAGTTCCCACAATGATAAATGTACTAATGACTCAAAGGGAATTTTCTTCCCATAAAACTGCTTCTTCAATGCCTTTACCTAATTCTTCAGGTGCATCGTCCCTTGTCCATCTGCGCCCTACTGAAATCTTCCTTTTTTCCATCCCTCCTGGATTCCAGGTCTAAGTACTGACCCTAATATTTTTTGTTTCTTTTCCTTCCCCTGGTATTAATTTACTCTTGCTCATAGACTTTTTTCTTTTTTTTAAGTTTTGAAGGAGTACCTCAAAATCTTGGTGTTCTGCCTGATGTCTTTTGAGAAGGGACGATAGCTAATGGAATCTAGCTATCATTTGTCTTAAAAACACCAACATGCAATACAGTGCTTCTAAATTTAAAATTTTCTTTCCCTCCCATTTCTGGAGATCTTTCATTAGTGCCAACTGCATTTTTTTCAGGGAGCAATGACCCACCTCTTTACTAATTTCTTTTTCTCCAATAGGGAATATAACTAATATAATAACTTCCATCAGCAGGTGGAGGAAGGTGAGAATTGCGCAGGGCTTTCAGAATACTGCACCTTTTTCCTGACCTAGAGACACTCAAATTGATGAAGTCCAAAGTCTTTCTTTTATATCTTCTGAACTGGAACCGAAGGAAGTAGACATCTGACCCCATCGAGACCGAGAAGCATGCTCAGATAGCTTCCTGCTCTCGCACGCTTGGGTCCCCACTCACACCGCCTAGGTCACTATATCAGGTTTCATAGCAGTGTAATAATGACTTTTTTAGGTGCCTTTATAAACTGCACCTGTACCTGTTTCCCCAGCAGAAGGTGCATGTGCTCGCACCCGTATGTCAGCACCCACCTCCTTTGGCTGGGTCCTGGTACAACAGACCATGCATTTTGTCTGCATCTGCTTTGGAGGACCGAGCAGAACAAGTGGCTCAGAAAACGCTGATTGACACCAGTAGTTTTAAGCTCATGCATGTCTAGCTACTTGTTCAATTTGTTTAGTCCAGTGGTCTCCTTTATTAGGAGCCTTAGGGTTTTTCTTTTGATTTGGCAGGATGATTATAATGAGAGCTCCTTAGTTGCTACTACACCAGGGTATCTGCCCACTTGCTCTCAGCCTCTGCTGTAGAGCTTGTGATTAATGTAAAACAGTCAGATGCCCTTCAGATCAGTTGAATTTGGGGATTCTATTACAAACACGAAAAGCGTGCTGACCGCACAAAGCCCTTGGTGGTACCAATTAAAGACAGCATCATTCAGAGTTGGCACTTCTCATGCCTCTACCTTTTATTTTTTTTCTTTTTTTCCTTTTCTTTTTTCTTTTCATGGCAAATCTTTTCCATGGCAGTGGTGGGCCCTCTGCCGCCATGCACCTGTGCCATGCTCCAGCCCCGAGGCATGACTTCCTAGGGAAGTGGGGAAGCACCTTGTTTTCTACTCTTGCTGCCCAGTTTCTGCGCCCCTCAGCCAGCCCTCCATCTGGCCAGACGCGAGCGATGGGATTTGAGCGTAACATCTCTTCGTGTCATCACGCAGGGATGGGGAGCATTGCTTGGACTGCCTCTAGCAGAAAGCCCTGTGGTGTCCCTTCCCTGCTGGTGCAGTGGCTCCGGGCTGCCACTGCACATCATTTGACAAATTTCACGGTAAGAACCCAGCTTATCAACATTATCTTTTTATTCCAGTCAGTATTCCAAGTATTCCTTGAATGTCACAAGTGAAGAGCTGGATTATTCACAAAGTGTCCAGTGTTAAACCCTATTTACATGCAAAAGTTGTGCCAGCTTACCCTGAGGTTAAATCAGTGCAAACCCCTTCTGTGAGGACTCTTCTAAACTAATGAGAATGACCTCCCATAATTTCTTTAATTAAAGAACAACAACAACCTAAATCAAGATAAAACATGCTTCATATTAAATAAGGTTGGCCAAGGAAATGATTTCGCGTTGCTTGAAATGCTGAGTGCACTTTTTATGCTGACTGAACCAGGCGAGCGAATCGCAGCTCTGGTTTCTGACTGCTGGTCGAGCAGCTGCAGCACTGAGAGTGGTGTTACACCTGCCCCCACCAAAGTCAACAGAGGTTTTGCGTCTGCCTGTGAGGTGACCGAGGACTCTCTCCAACATATACACGGTGTATTAAATCCCATGCACACTTCTGATGTTTTCACAAATTCATCTATAGCACCTGGGTGAAGATGAAGCATTCCTTTTCATGAAAGTTTCTTCCCCTGCCCTACTCTGTGTTTGTCAGAAAGGAATAAAACTGCACCATACAAGAGCAGGGAGAAAAATCCTTTATTTCTGAAATTTCATTTTCCAGAATCAGGCTTTTTTTCTTGCATAAGTCTCCATAAATCCAGAGCCTTGTAACTTTGTTCTGTTCACCCTCTGCCTACAACATATACTCCAGCAGCACTTCTTACTGAATGGACTGTAAGGGATTGAGGAACCCTCAAGCAAGAAAAAACAAAACAGTACTTGTTTTATTTTCTTTTAAAAAAAAAAGACCTTTAAAAGCTACTTAGATGACACTTTCCGTGGTGAAGGCAATGGCTATCTTCCTTCCTTTCAGTGCTGATTCACAAAACCGCTGAGCTCAATAGTGCTGCTTCCCATCCAGCAACAACAATCTCATCACAAATCTTGCGATCGTCTAAGGAGATCATCTTGTTCATCTCAAGATATCCCCTTCTAATCCAGCTGTTTTCTAAGTCTGTCCTGAAAGATGATTATTCAGCTGCTTTTCACAGACCCAAACCCTTCACTTGCTCAAATCACCCACTCATGTAGGGGCTGGTGTCTCCCCATAGGACTCAGAACCTCCTGGCAGGGGCTCTGTGCCCAGAGAAGCCATCCAGAAAATTTGCCCCATGAGGCTACGAGACATCAGTGGTGTTCACTGTGTTTGTGTCTTCCTGAAACAAGAACCTTATGAACAAAATCACTGTGATTAATCCTAGCAGAAATGTGGGCAAAACCAGAATGTGATTTTCTTCTCAATCAATATTATGGAGCTCCCACCAATCCTTTAATAATGTTTTATTCATGGATGAAAAGATGCTAGAGTCCCAATATGTTATAGCCATTCATGTTTAGACCTGTAAATGAACCCAAAAATAATCGTAATATTTTGTTGCCTGCTACACATAGAGTATACACTCAGTTTACCAGTATATAAATTAGAGATAAACTGCATTTAGTCCCATTCAGCATTAAAACGTAAGCAAACAAATTGACTAACAAAAATTGAGCGGGGTGGCAGAAAAAGAAAATAAGCGCAGAAAATAATTGGTTCTCAGGAAGTTAATGAAAGTTTGTAGTGTGCTTTTTATATGAATAGAGTTCAGAAGAGATTATTTTTTTTGAAGTGTTACTCACAAATCTCCCGTATCCACAATAGATCTTTTGTTAACGGTACCTGCACATCTATTGTGTACGACAGCCTAATAAAATGAAGTCATTTTAATAAACATTGTATCAGAATATCCTATCTTCTATGTGGCAATGCGAATTTCCACTACTGAAGGAAACATTTAACATTCTCGTCATTTTAATACTTTTAATAAATATTTGCAATTCCTGTGATAACGCGTAATGGCAGAAAAATGCATTGCCTCCAAAATTTATGTGGCTGCTGGCAGGTGGCCATTTTCCAATTTTCTGTCTCGCTAATATACATTTATTATGTATTTCTAAGGGTTTGGTGGGGTTTTTTTCAGTATTTGGCTTGCCATAAAATTGCTGTTTCTTTTACAAGAGAAAGCACTCATGACAAAGAAATTCCAATTGAACCTAAAACTGACAAATGGACATCTGCTGGCCAAGCCAGAGAAGAAAAGCATTTGCCTGACGTAGCTCTCGATTTGATCCCCTCCCATCAGCCAAAGCCACAATATGTTTGGATCAGAGACTCATATTCCGAACTGATAACGAGGATCAGATCTCGCTTAGTAATATTTTCTGAAGTGTGACATTGCATTGCATCATGTTACGCCTGACATAACATGAAATAACATAACGTTACATGATGGCTTATGACATAGGCAAGTAAGATGCAAGTTAATATTATGCATTACCTTCCCCCCCCCCCCTTTTTTTTTCCCTCAACTGTTGGAACAGAGCATAGGATGAGCTGTGAGTGGTCTCTTCTACATTGGCTTTATACAACAGCCATCGTTATAGTATCTGAGCATCCACCAGCAGATAATTAAGCCTCTATTGACAGCTGAAATCCTTGAATCTTTCAATAAGCACACACCGTTCTCTGTATTTAAGTAGCAGTATTCATTTGAAGAGCAAGGGAGCAGTGACTCTAAGTATGAAGCATAAACAGACAGGCAATAAGAAGTGGTAAAACTACTAAAATGATACATACTTATCCTCTAAATGGAAGGAAGCTGATTTTGTAAAACTCTTTATTGCATTCATAACAAAGCCAGGAATATCCTGTATCACAGTGCATGTGCTTCTTGAAGATCCTTTCGGGTAGCAAATGGTGTTCAGAGAGCACGATTTGTTATCAGGGAGCTATTTACGATGGCCAAGATAGAAGGGCACTGAATAAATATCTATAGCTCTCAGGAACTGAAACATGATGGTGCAATAGATGGTAAGAAATATCTCAAACAAGCAGAGGAACAGAACCTCCCTATCAAAGGTGACTGCAAATTCAATAGCTTTTTCTTTTCTTTTCTTTTCTTTTTTTTTTTCAAAACTGTGATAACAACAGGATAATCCAATTAATAATATACTGTAAAGGGAAGGAAAATATTGCTGGCATGTTGGGGGTTTTTCCTTAATATGCATGAAAAGGACTTTTTTTGCTCATAAGCACTGTAATAAACAAGACCAACTAGGAGGTCTTTTCAGCCTTCCCTGCCAATGAAACCCAGGGCAGATTAATATTATTACTTTTTACCATCACTCATAGGTAAGCACGGGCATGTAGCCACTAGTAGACTGATCCTATTGAGAGGACCCTATAGATGCAGCATGGTGAAAATGAAACTTGGGCTGCTTACACACGTTATTAATGTTGTGAATACCTCCCCTCACCCCCACTCTCTGACTGAACTAAATTGTCTCTGTTTGTGATGTACATTAAAAAACGCAGGGCTAGTAGGAAGAAATAATTGCACAAAACATCAACGTATCATGGGTGCAGCATGGTCAGATTTTAGTGGCACTGAGGATACCTTTTTTTTCCAACCACTTCAGAAAGTCAATCTGTATACAGTGCCCTGGCAACAGGAAGGTTCTGTTTTGGGGCCCACCAGCCAAAGCCCTGCTGGTGTCTTGGTGCCCTGGAAACCATTTCTCCGATGGGATACAGCCCAACTTACTGACCACATGGGTGACATGCCTAGAAATTAAAGATTGATGGCTGACTTGTAATGACTTAGGAGTTAAAGGTACGGAGTGTTTTTCTTATATATAATTTATATTTATCTGCTGTCAGACTGCATTCTACTTACCCTGGCCCTGTTCCAATAATGCATTAGCATTACTGCAATTAGTGGGAGAAAAATTAGGTTTCTTCAACCTGTATTTCAACAGGACTTCTGTAGCAGGTGACAGTACTTCTTGCCAAGATGCACAAATAGATGGACCATTATTAAGGCAGGTTTCTGATGCTGATTTGTGCTCTTTGTCTTCTCCATCTATTATTTTTCTTTGATTATAGTAATTCCTGGAATGATAAATGCAGTCTCCCTAGCAAAGGAGAAAGATTGTCCTGTACTGTGCTGACAACATCAGGAGAAGCAGCTTTGCTTCATCAGACGTTGTTAAATATGCTCAAAAAGAACTTCTTGGCCATAAAGAAATGACAAAAATACAGTTCATTTTAGCATCTTCCACGTGCTTCCCAGTTACACCCTGTATGGTAGAAGACGTGCAAGTGAGGAACACGGTGCATGGTCACAGCAGTGACCATGAAGTCTTTCTGTATCTTCAATGCCTGGTTTGAAAAAAAGGGCCAGTCCCCACCAATTCATTGTTGTTTTTTTTCCCCTGGTGCAGGCCTCAGAGATAAATATATTGGTGTCAATGGCAGGTATAGACAGGCAGGCATTTGCTGCCCCTACAGTGGCTCAGTGAAGCTTGGCAGGCTCAGTTAGGTGCAGTATAAAAAAAGAAGAGGACCATTCGCTTTGGTGGAAGCTGTGGTTAAACCCCCAGCCTTTCCCTGTCATGCTGGACAGAGTGTATTTGCTCAGGAAAAGTTGCAATTCGTGTTTGATTACTTGTTGGCATTGGAGTGTAATTCACTGAGCACTAAAGGTTGTGGAGGGACTGGTCAAGAGCAGCGCAGCCAAGCCGCACGGAGCAGCAGCCGGGGCACACGGACTGCCCTGCGATTAATCCACTGCCACCTTTCTTTATCTTGGTCTGGCACCGCACTCCTCACCAAAGCAGCAAAGTGACCATTTGTTATGCAAGTGACTTGCTTCTTGGTCTGGGAAGCTCTCAAAGAAGGCAGAGAGAGAGTCTTTCTCTTTCCCTCAACTGAAATGATGCCTAATGATAGGACAAGGGGCAATGGGTACAAACTGGAGCGTAGGAGGTTCCAGGTAACTGTTAAGGAAGAACTTTGACAGAGCAGTAGAACAGGCTGCCCAGAGAGGTTGTGGAGCCGCCTTTTCTGGAGACATTCAAAACTCGCCTGGACACCTTCCTGTGTGACCTACTCTAGATTCCTGCATTGGCAGGGCGGTCGGACTCGATGATCTTTCGAGGTCCCTTCAGCCCCTAACATTCTGTGATTCTGTGAAAAAGGAGAAGCCTATGAGCAGTTAATTGGGAAACAGGACTAGCTACTGTGCAAGAGGTTAAATCTCCAATTTGTTGGGGAATTAGGCATACGTTGCTTCCTCATCTACATTTTTGTTTTTCCCTTTCCTTGACCTGCGTTGGCCCAAGTTCAGGAAAGAATTGCTATTTGGAAAAGTGCTTACTGGACTTACTGCGAATGTTTCAGTGCTTCCCGGAACCAGTCCTGGAGACTCTACAGCGCTGGATATGTAAAAGACAAAGGCACATTTTTTACCAGTGATCACAGATGCCAGGAGTAAAACAGCGGTTTGGAAATGATCAGGTAGAAATACTCTTTGATTTTCTTAAACTGGAAATTAACTGTGTCTAACTCTGTTTCCTGAGAAGCATCTATTTATTTTGAAACTATTTCCATTGAAAACCATGAGAATTGGGTGCAAACTTTTCTATTTTACACCAGAACTTCTTGGCTGTCTGAAAAACTATGGCCGTCTTGCATACCTGTCTAAAAGATAAGGATTTTTAATAAACAGTTTAATTATGCACACTCTTATATACTTTTATATATAATTTATATATTACACAGGTGATACAATTTATTAATAAATATTTGTGTAAATAATTCATCATAGGGTGATGCTATAGTACTATTACATAATACAAATAGTATTACATAATTATATGTAAGTAAATAATCAGTATTCGGGATTCAGGAATAAAAAAAATGTCACGACTTTTGTTTGTAATGGACAATATTCAAATATTGGGGTGAAGAGACAAGGCTCCTTCTTAACCCCTTCTCCTGCCACTCAGAGGCAAAGTGCAGCTCAGAAATTTGCTCAAGTTCTCTGTTACTAAATGGTAGACTTTTCTATAGACTTTTTTTGTCTAATTGATTTCTTTTTCCTGAATTTACAGCCGTGCTGCTGCCTTTTTAGAACTGCTTTGCTCTCATGTAATATTTTGGTGCGATGAATCCATTTCACACGAGAACGGTCTGTGTTTTGTTTCCATTTATTTTATTAAGTGCAGTATATGTCATTAAACTTTCGTGTTGTTCACGTTCAATGCAAGTTGATAAGAAGCAGCTATTTGAAGAACTGGAGGAAAGTAGATTAAAGATTTCCTGTCCCCTCATGGTTGGCTTTCTCTTAGATGAAATGGAGAATTTGTGAGAGGACACAAGTGGGTGATACAATCGTTTCTCTACCAGTAAGCTGACTGTATCAGTGCTCTGAATCTTAGCATCTTTAGGATAATGATTTCCTTGTGAGAAGAATTCACAGCTACGTATTTCTGACTCTGGTGCATGCTGTTTCCTTAGCAATGGACTTGGATTACAGTCCAACTCTGCTGGGCCAGCTGTTGAAGTAAAATAATTCATCTAAACCCTTTTTTGGGGGGATGCACCAGTACTTTCAAATCAGGATGCTCTCTGAAAGGAGATGCCCGGTAAGTTTTAATCTCACAGCACAAAGGTTGCCTCAGCTACTGAAGGGCAGGTGGATGAACAGGAAACAAAGAGATTGCCAAAAAAAAAGACGAGCTGCGCTTTGCACACGTGACGCACTTCAGTAGTGAACCTGGTTGTCACACAGCGATTTAAACTTGTGCTGATGCTGATGCTGGTAGCACCTTGACCCTTTTGAATCTCTATCCCCAGACCTGCAGAGGAGCACGTGTGGTCTCCCCAGCAGCGAGTGTGCAGCTGCTGATTTCATCCATGTCAGTGAGTTGAGCTTGTTTGCAAAAGATTTCTCAGAAGTAACTTTTCATTACAAAGGGTGACCATGAAAAATAAAATAAAGAAACAAAACCCCACGAAAACAAGGGAAAACACCTGACGCCACAGAAAACTGTGGAACTCCATGTATCTTTTTAGGGTCATACGTTTGGTAAGTATTGAAAGTGCTACCTTGCAGGAATAGACAGCAGCAGATGATGGCAATAACTTTAAAGAACAGCTTTTTTTCTGTCACTTCTTTTGCAGCGTGGCCCAATAGTCTTCCTAACAGACATTGCTCACACACTATCACCGTTTCTCTCAGGATAATCAGTATAGGTTGGTAATAATGCATAGCAACATACAATTAAACATTAATATTGAAATGATTACATTATTCTCTTCTAGCAGAAAAAAACCCTCCACCTTCCAACAAAGGCCTTTCAAGCACTTTGGCTGGTTTCCAAAGTAGCTAATTAACACTCCACCTCGCACTAACTTCTGTGAAGCCGACAAGCTATTGCCCGGCAGGAATTGCTGAGCATCCATTGAGGAAGGGGACGGGTGGCTGGGAAGGCTCTGCCCGGCGTCAGGAAAACCTCTCAAATGGCAAGAGCACGGCAAGTCAGGCTTTTCTAGCGTCAGAATAAGCCGTGACATTCAAAACTGAGAGATGATGCACTGGGAAGTCTAGAGAGAGAGGATTTGCTTTCCTCAACACCAAAACAAAGGCTCTGCAATGTTACATATATTATTCTGATCACAAAAGTATCTTGCATTAGGGCTTTCAGCGTGAGATAATTGACCTTGACATTGCTTTCAGCTAAGGGCACATAACTCTTATCGCAGTGACTTATCTTGAAGAAAAGCGTGCAACTGCAAAGAATATTTACTTACTATCTTCGCCTTTCTTTTTTTTTTTTTTTTTTTTTTTTTTGTTATTCTTGAGAACTGTGCACTGCCAGGACAAGTAGGCAGAAGCGTCGTGAGGGATGGAAGGTATTTTATGTGGATGAACACATGAAGAGGTGATTATGTATTGCTAAAAGTCTAATCCTTGGATAAACTACAGTTTGCTATTAATTCTTTGGACTTGCTTAGCTGCTACTTAACATTTCCATGACTTAACAATTATATTCTTGAGCTAAGAGTAACTTTTCAACAAAATGTGTAGGGATTAGAAACACTGATAATTATATTAATTAATATTAATGGGAGTGACAATATTTGTAGTCATATGACAAACATGAGGAAAGCAGGGCTTTAATTTTATCAATTAATTCTGTTTCTAATTGCTTTCACTATTCAATTGTCAGAACGTGTTCCACTTGCAACAAGGAGAAACGCAGATCAAAATTAAGGGGAAAGAGAGATGTGTATTTGTATCTGGTATCGTCTGTTATCCAGCAACTGATTTTTGGGGGCTTTCCATTTTCTCCTCTCTGTCTGTGAATTATAAATGCCAGTCACCTGGAGGAAGGGGTTCAGTCTCAGCTGAGCTGGCTTAGTAGGCAGAGAGACAGTCAGGAGCAGAAAACGCCACTCAGAGAAGAAGTCTCCAAATACCCTTCCTCAGACACCTTCCCATAGGTGCTGGGTGAGCATAGGACAGCAAGATGGGCAGACCTTGGGAAAAAAGAGCTATTTATGCCTATACTGACTGCTCAGATTTGTTTAATGCATTTGATTGGACCCAAGCTGTCTCTAGTGCAAGGCAGAGAGCTGCAGTTCATTGGCCTTAATCTTTCCCCATGCTCCCGTATCTTTATACCGCTCCACCAGCTCCACACCACCATAAAACCAACATAACCCACCCTCAGCGCTCCCTGGTGTGAGGGAAATCCCCCACCAGACCCCCCGCCGAGCATCCCAGCTGCCACAGAGGATTCTTGGCACCAGGAGGAAGGCAAAGCCCTCCCTGTAGATGGGTCCAGCGCAGGGCAGAGCTGTGAGAAGATTCTCCTTCTTGGTGTCCAGCCATTGGGAAAAAAATCATATCCATAAACGTTTTCTGCATGAAAATCTTCATGTCCTGAAACCGCTCTCCTTAGAGAGATTTCAGCCCATAAAGAAAACTTAATGTGTGGAAGTGTCCCTCCATACAGAGCCTTCACCACATAACAATCCAAGAGGCCAATAAAACAAATAATGACTATCTCCAGGGGCTGCCGCAATAAAAAAAAAAGAATTGTGCCTTTGATGGCTCCACAGGCAAGATACCAACAATCTCTACAACCGCTAATCCCCTCATGTGGTTTTACGCTTGCTGCCCTCTCGGGCTGTGCCCGGATGCCCAGTGCAATGTTTCGGGGGCTACTTTTCTTCTCAGCTCATCCCTCCCCTGATCTCCTTGTAAGACGTTAGATAAATATCTCACCAAACATTGCACATGCAGATGAGGGAGGTTATCACCCAGGAAATGCTGGTTTAGTCACCTTTTGGCTTTTGCCAGCTAAACTGGGAAACGTCGCTGTCTGCTCGCCTCAGCTCTGCGGATGTTGGGCACAACTGCAGGAGGGAAAGGGGCCTGAGGAGTTGCTCATCCACACCCCAGTGATTCCAGGGGGAACTTGCCCATGAAGATGAGGGAATACCCTCACATTTCTCCTTCTTGTGGGCTGACTACACTGCCCATCCCATTCCCCCTTGATGACAGCCAGTGCTGGTCCCTGGCATGTTTGCATGTAGGCATGTTTTTAGGATAAAATCAGGAAGCGTAATTTTCTCTTGTTGTGCAAAAGCCACAGTGTCAAAAGGCATTGAGGACAGATTCCGCTCTTTTGTGCTGCTTTAAACACTGCTGCTTCTCCATATCCCCATCAGGGGCCGGAGCTCAGAATTAGTCCTTTTGTGTTTGTTTCCGCTACGCCGGGCTGGACCTGTGAGCCTTTGCTTTTCCCCATCAGGAAGCATAGATTTAAAGTATCGAACGCACCAGAATTGCTTAATGAGTGCTCAGTGAATATTAATAAAAGTTTGGACGTGACTCAAGCGACAATGGCTGAGAAGTTTGAAAGCTTTGGTTCAAGATTACAGGAGGCTGTGAGAAAATATGGTATCCAGCAGCTAGCATATAGTGCGGATATTTCACTATCCAGGGATCTCTAATTACTAATAATGTACAGGAACAGTATGATATGTCCTTACAATTGCAGAATCCTTTTCAAAGATAATCTTTAATAGTTTATTTGACAACCTGTAAAATTATAGAAAATTATTAGTCTTGGGAATTACAAAAATCCCCATAGTACAGTCAAACAATAAAATTATAATTACCTGTGGGTAATTGAAATTTAACTGTTTTTTTATTGTATATTACACATCAATAGCAACATAAGTTCAAGAGTGTCCCCCTCCCCTCCCTTTTCTTTTCCTTACAGAAGCGGGGAAAATGGACAACCCTGCTGGTAGCTTGTGAGCCCTTGTCACAGAACAGAGCTTGAACAATTTCGATTAAAGCAGTATGTTCGAGACTGTCATTAGACCTGCATTAAATTACATATCTGGAATGTTAAAAATAAAGAGTACTGAAGCTTATTCACAGCTGCCTGTGGTAAAGTATGTAGTCAAGGTTTTGATTATCTTTAAAGTTCTTATTTTCCTCTTTTCTAAAACTTATTGTTTCATCAAACAAATACCTAGCACATTTAAGAACAGTATGAGCACATGAGCAAGCTTGCTTAAGATGGGTAAAGCATTAGCCCGTTTCCATTCTGTGCTGGGTAGTATTGTTTAGTACTAACAATGGTACTTTATCATTTATACAAGAGGGAACAAAGCTCTTCCTTTGCCATCTTGTAGCTCCAAAACTACCTATTGCAAGGCCCAAGGCTTGAGACCCTCTCAGACCTTGTGAGGCATCATTTAATGTCAGCATTTGCATTACTGGGCTTTGCCTTGGCCTCTCTCAGGAGGCTGCTCAGTACTCAGCACCATGGCACTTCAGGACATTCAGGGCTTTTTTTTTTCTAAACCAGGAAAATTACATTTTTTTTCTTTCCTTCCTCCTCTGAACCAGGGCTCTTACTAATGAGGCACGACTCTTCACCAGCCCTCCTGACTGCAGCCTGCTCTTCTTGGCTAGGCAGTGAGAGTCTCCAGTTCCCCTCTTGCCATGTCGCTTGTGATGGCACTAGAAGTTTGTGGAACAAGCCGAAGGACAAAAGCTAAGCTTTTGGGATGGTGTTCGGCCAGCATAAACCCTAAGGTATGCTATGTTTGACAATTAATTGTCTATACAACGGCTTCATTACATACTATCGAGATGCACAATAATGGCACTTGTTTCTGTACAAGGATCAGGCTGGCTACTTTTATTTGAGTCTGTAAAGTGAAGTGCTATAAAGTGCTTTGTGATCATTATGTGACTATAACTGCACAAGAGAAAATATCTCTGTTTTAGTAAGAGTTTCAATTAAAGTGTTTAATACACAGATTTTGTCATGAGAGGCATCACAAAGACAGCGTACAACATAATGGCAAGCCAGGTATCGTTATGATTATTAGTACGTATTTATGTACTAATATATGTACTAATACTCATTGAAGTATTAACTAAAACCTGGGAGGAGCAGTTCCTGAGCCCCACAGAACTCACAGTAACAGATTTTGGTTTCTGAGGAGGCAACTGTAGCAAACCATCTCTGCTCTGTGGTACAATACAGCCCAGTCTGAAAATTTGTGATCCTGAATGGGTTTTCCCATCATTCCCCGTCACAGAAGGCAAAAAATTCTGCTGGATCCATCACTGCCTACCTTTTTGGACTTACTTTAGGTGCCTTCTACTCTTCCCACTGCCTTTTTTTCTCTTCCTGTTGGTGTGAAGAGCATCCTTGTGTGTTTGTTAGAGCTGGGATGCGGCTGTTTACCCTGCAAAGCTGATGGGAGGTTCTCATCAAAGCCGTGTTTGAATGCCCTTACAAAGGACCTGAGGAGAGATATTTTGCCTTCGTCGCTTGTCCTGCCCATCTGAGATTTTTTAAGTGTCTTGGCCTCCTAAAAGCTAAAGTGGAGCATTCGTATTAGATTTAAACCAGGCATAAATCTTTCAAAAGGATAAACTCCAGGAGGTGCTGTATCATCAAAGCACTTAATGGTCTAAGCTACAGCAGAGGAGAGATGGAGCTGGCCCAAAATCAGGATCCTTATACCAAATAGCCCTGACCTCACATAACACAGTGAGGCGATGTAGCCGAGAGAGTTTTGTTTTGCTTTGGCTGTTTCCTAATCCTGACCCTTGACCAACACCTGAGGGCTACAGGAAAGTTTTTCTCCATCCTTATCGCCACCTTCATTCTCTGGCAGAGTCCAGCTGCTGAATGCAACTGCTCTAAGAAAGAAGCTGGAGAACTGTTGCCCACTAGGATTTATATATATGGGATGCTTGGAAGCTAAATCTTCCAACCACTATAATGCACCATACTGTAAGACAAAGAGCAGGCAATAAATTTTCCTGCCTTTAAAATTTCTGTTCATGCTCTGCTCACTGAGGCTAATTTTTACCATTTTGGACTCCAGTGAGGAGCACTATTCCGACGTGAATGTCACATTCCGCACTGTGAAGAAGCGAGAGCTACGGACGAGCAGTTGTAGCACCATCAGGAATAAAGTCAGGTCAAATTTTTTGTTTTGCTAAAAGTCACTCTTTTTCTTTCGTGCAGGAATTGGGGAATTCCTGCATTGATGTGACATGTTGAAAAGGACCAAAAGGTTATTATTTGCTCCCACAAATATGCTTCAAGTAGAGAGACTGCACAAGCTTTTAGGGACAGCCATTGACACTTGGTACAATATAATGGGAGGGTTCAGGGAGCTCTCATGGAAAGCACCATGAATGGTCCTCATTTTGCTCCCATCTGCAGGGTACTTGAGCTCACCAATATTCTGTAAAGAAGGCTGCAAGCTTCCAAATAATGAAAAAAATAGGGTTAGGCTATTTCTATTTTTTTTTCTCATCCATGAGGTTAGAAGGTTAAGAAAAGAAAGATTTACTCCCGGTCTGCTCTGCAAAATGGAACTGCTCACATTTGGGACACTTCAAAAGCCTTTGGAGTGTGTGTGGATGTTGTAACTTCCTCCTGGAGCTGTCCCAAGAAGACAGAGATGGGAAGAGGAGTTTGGCCTTTAAATCAGCTGGCGTGAAAATAAAAAGATTAGTGGAAAATGTTTCTGAAAATTCTGGGTAATTTATTTATTTTTTTTTTGTGCCTATGAGAACTGAAAATTAAAACTTAATACAGAGCCATAGAGGCCAACCACAGCATTTCAACCTAGAGAGCCTTGTTGGCTGTTTCTTAGACATTTCATTAAGTTGACTTCAACTTTTAAGCATGTTAACAACTTGAAAGAAAAAAAAAAAAAGAATCTATTAAGAAAACATTCAGCAAAACCCTCTCCTCAAATTAAAAAAAAAAGGTATAGTTGTGAGAAAGATTATCTAGATTTACTAAATGGTTTGGTGGAGCAGAAAACATAAACGACCCAGAGAGCATTCTGTACAAAAAGCAAATCACGCGCACCCCTCCCCCTGCCAATTTGCTCCCAAATGATGGCCACTGAGTTTTTTTGCTACCACCTTCAGCTTGCTGGAGCACCAGCCTCAGGAAAGCCTCCATGCTCAGACACAAGTCAGCCACTCCTTAAAGAAACAAGAGCTGCTCTTAAGCAGAGTCTGGTATTCAACTAAGGGAAAAATGTGGCCCAAACTCCACTGCACAGTCATCACCCAGAGATTTTGCTGCACTCAGCACAGGGTTTTAGAAATGCAGGCTTTGGGTGTGTAGTTTTCAGGGTTTTGTTTCTTCTGCTGCGTGACGGCTGCGTGAATGGGAGCAGGCTGGGACCAAGACACCAGAGATGGCGATTAATTACAGAACAAGCTTTTCTGAGCTCATTTTTTGTCTTGTTTTCACTTTTGCCATTTGTAAGCACAGAAGGGTTTGAGCCTGGATTATGAGAGAGGGGCTGGACACACCTGTTTCTTGCCTCCGGGCAGCTCTATGTGATGCCCAGCCAATGACAGCACCGGGCAGTTATTTATAAGGAGAACTGGACGTCCATTTGCTTTCCAGCACTGAGGGGATGCTTAGTGCGCAGCACAGAAAACTACCTCAGGCCTTGTTAGGTTCTTCTGGAAAAATACATACTACAGGCTGCATTACTTCCATGCCTCCGTGTCCCCCTGCACTGGTGAGGGATCCTACTAAGAACCAGTGTAAATGTTCTAGTTGATATCCCTCGGCAGAGAAACTGCACCGCAATTTCTTTTTCCCTTCTTTTCTTCCTTTTGCACAAGGCTCCGGTGCTAGCAGCTAACCATTTCCTATAAGGAAATGGCATTGTGTTAAAAGTTATATAGTGTATCATATTAAATTTTATAACGGTGCTTTGTGTTTTGAAAAGACTTGGGGGGATGGGGTGAACAGCATCAATCAGGGAACCACATTTGATGGACTTGGAAGGGGCCTCTTGGGTCATTTTGTCCAAGACCTCTATGAAACGGGAAGGATTCTGCAAAATACCTTTCCCATAAATGTATCTAGCCTTTCCTTAAAGACACTGAGTGATTGTGCCATAAATACCTCAAGCAAGTAAACTAGTCTGATTGCCCTTACGATCAAAAAGTGGCTCCTAATACTGTATATAAGGTACAATTTTCCATTCTTCCAGCTGTAGCTAAGCAAGAAAAAAGGGCAAATACCCAGTAATAGGCAACAATACAGACGGTGCAAACAGTTCTGCTTTCCCTTTACTGCCACCACCTACCATAAATCTGGATGTACCATTGATACTCGGTTTCCCAGTGCAGTGTCTGTGATCCTTGTAGTATCTATCTCACTTTGCCTCTGACTTTTGGAGAGCCAAGATTACAGAGTGTACAAATAACGAAGACGTACGAGCAGCACTTTCCGATTCAGAAAGCCATTCAGAACCCTATGGCAGATAGTTAAAGTATTTATTTCTATTTTCTATTTATTAGAATTTGTGAGTTGTTCCTTGTCAGGACCATGGGAGCCAGGGGAAGCACAGGGCTTTCTACAGCTCCGTCAGAGTGTCAAAGAACAATTTTCATTCTCCTCCAACAATTGTGCATACTGAAAAATAAATACCTGGTAGTTGAGCTGTTTGTTGTTGCAATAGTAATGCATCGTGTGCTGGTTATGGCCCCATACTGCTCTGCCGCCTTTCTCTCAGCGAATATTAGGAGAAGTGTCATTTTGTGTAGGTGTGTTATTAAATCACAGACACGGTTGTTTCTGGGAGCTTCCAGAGCTGCACATAAACTATCTTTGCCTTGCCTTTTTTTTTTTGCCTTTTTTTTTCCTTTTTATTTTTTCTTTTTGAAAAGTGTTGAGAGAGCTGAAAGCCAGTTGTTCTCCCACCAATTTGTGTCAGGTGTATAGAAAAGGATTGTCTCACCGTGTCCATCTCACCTGGCTGACCATCACCTCATTCATTCTGGACGGAGGAGAAAGTTAGACACCCTTCGGCGTATTCTTGCAGCTCCCAGGGAAAAGCAGGTCTTTAAAAGCCGACTGTGACACGGTAGTGGCAGCGAGGCATTGCTGTCAGATGTAAGAATGAACAACCATCTTGCAGTCGTACATCAGGTTTTACTGTTGTCACCAGCCACTTCTTGAACATCCAGCATCATACCCAGACGAGACACTGACGAGGTCCAGTAAAAGTCTGTGAAAAGGTCTGGCACAAATACTATTTTAACTGCTGCCCAGCTCCACAGCCTTTCTTTACTAGACAATCTCATGAGAATACTACTCACAGCCTGACCCAGAGAAGCGTATCTCAGACTAGCTGAGGAAGATGCTAGAGGAAATTCTTCTTCAGAAGATCTGAGAAAGAAGTACTGTGAGGCTGAGGTTGTTTCACAGCCCCCTTGTCATTCTGGGGTAGATCAGATCTTCCTCATTTGGTTTTTGGGGTTTTGGTTGTTTATTTCTTTCATAGTTGTACTTACACACAGAGGACTGCTGCATAATGGACCAGGAAAACTGGAGTTAAGTCCTAAAAGCAAAGGCATAGAAAAGGTGAGAAGATAATTTAGAAAAAATACGGTGATCCTGGGTTTGAAGACATCAGAGTCTCTGCACGCCCCTGCCCACACTTTTATGACGTGCCTCCTTTGTGCTGATTCAGCCCCACACTCACTTGTCCTTTGTAGCTCTGTGCTAATCATTTCACAAAGATCTTAAGCCCTGAAAATACGCATTTATTTTACATGCCTTGTCTATACAATTAAATAAATGTCACCCTTTCTTTGATGTGCAGAGTTTCAAAATATTTGTTTAGTATTTAATCACATAGAAATACAGGTTAAAATACACCTCATCCAGTTGTTTAAGGGCAGAGGCCGGTGGGAACTTGACAATTCAATTTGATCTTATGAAACCATAAAAGGAATGTAAAATGCCTACGCCAAGAAAAAGGATACAAATACTAACAGACTCGCTCTTTATTGCGTATATTTTTCTCATTGAAGCACTGGATCAAGCTCCCCTCGTAATAGTGACACGCGGTCCCACGCCCAGCTCACCCCTCACTCCCTTCCTGCCTTCAACTCCAGCTGTAACCTCCGCCGAGGTGACCCGCAGCCCACACAGCATTTGCTTACACAGAATCCTGGCTACTTGACCCACATGACCAAACCAGGTCTGCTCCCTTCACGCTGACCTGCTTCAGTCCCACATACCCTCCATTTTCCTCTTGGCGCTCCTCTGTTCCCCAGATGATAAATATTTGGCGGGTGGAGGGAAACATACTTTTTGTCTGTATCATTAGTAGGGCGAATGATGGAAAGGAGGGATTTTTTTTGTTGTTGCTGTTCTTTTAGTAATATTGTTATTTTTGAGGGAGGGGTTTTTTTAGCACAGAATTGTGATCTGTAACCATGCTGGTAGATACTGGCAAAACCAAAAAGTGCATTTGCATCAGGTGCACCTAAAACAACAACAAAAATACGTATCGTAGCGATTTCCTGATCCTGTTCAGTGCACAAATGCCAATCAGAAGCAAATATGAGGCTGTATCTTGCAATCCATTTTGATATTTACAACAGAACGTGGCATACCATTTAATTTAAATTTGCGGCATGCTCAGTGTAATTAATGCTGTGCAGTGCCTAGAAAATCCTGATTTCTTAATGTGCTACAATGCATGCATGCTGAGACCATTTTTTTTAAACTACTGTATCATTTTGGAACATTAATGGGGAGGCACTGCCATTAAGCAGGAAAAAGGAGCCGTGCTCACTTTCTCTTTATGAAACTTCCACACGGCTCCCCAAAATATGATGCAAACTACAGGTTTGTTTTAAAAGAGGGAGGGAGTCAGAGATTTAATTTTCCCTTGACACAGCATGATGCCTGAATAGCCAGGCAGCGATTCCTAAATTATGTGCATTTCATTCCTGGGAGCTGTGAGCATTTTGAATGGACTGTTGTTAAATACAGTACACAAGCATAAATACTCGAGGGAACAGCTCGCTGAAATTTTGGCATGAGCAGAAATCTGATATCTATCATGGTAGTATCTGAGCACGTAATAATAATGCATATTGATTTGTCGGGCGCGCTACGAGAGGGGTTTGGATATTCTGGGATGAGAACTGTTAAACTTGGGAACATCTTGTGTGATTATAGTAAGCCGTGGTATTTGTGTGCTGCGGTTTTGGCAGGGACAAAAATGTTCCCATGTTAATCTTTAGGCCTCTGAGACTGGCCTGGGTCTCATTTTTGCAGCCGAACCTGAGAGACTGAATGCACGGTAAAGACACATATGTATTAAACAGAAATGAAGCCTGGGGAATTTACATCTGTACCTAGGAAATTAGGTAATGAAAAGGCAACGTGCTTGGCATGGGTTGGGACTGAAAGCCCTTCAAGGTCAGGAGCTTTACCACTATGACTTCAGCGAGCTTGGGTTTTTGTTTCCCTGCTTCACCAGGCAGCTACAGGATCCGAATTGTGCACAAAGAAAAGAAAAAAACCCCCACCACGACCCCTATCATTCTGCAAGGTATCAGTTTCTACCAGAATGTACTGTAAAAGCTCTGTGTACAGACTTGTTGATAGCAAAGCAAATTCTTCAGGTCCTCTAAATAAATCTGTTCCTAAATATAATGCTTCAACTTCTATATTCTCGTCTGACACCTGACAATTCAACCTTAAGAGTAATTGGTCCTGTCTTTGAACCTCTGCAAATACTGTATGAGGAGGGTGGACAATTTATTGATTGAGATTGATTTTTGTAAGAAGCATATGAGACAGATACGGTATCAGGTGTCACATGCTGTATATATTACACTCCTCGAAAACACCCATAGGCAGCAAGGCAGGGTTCAAGAGTACGTGGAGGTAACGTTCAGCGAGCACCTGCAGATGAAGCCGTCCTGCTGCCGGATACCTCACCGAGTAATTCCCTAAGAGACACACCAGCCAGGAGCAACTTAATTGACCACATTTCACTTTCCGGAGCGTGACGAGATGGCTTTTCTGTTGGGAAGCCACCCCGAGCTATATGTTATCTCCACAGGCAGCAACACAAGGGGTTATTCTAGTGCAAGGTGCTCAAGCCACTGATCTTTTCCTGGTTTTGGTGTGAAGCCCCTCAAGAAGGGGCTGGAAGAGCAGCCAGCTATTGAAGTGAATGGTTGGACGTTTCGACGCCTGTAACTGCTTTTTAGGGCTTTGGTTATTTGAGAATGTTACAAGACAGGGCAGTGGGTTTCTCAGGAGTGAAAACAGTTGTGGACTGGCTGTTTAGTTTGAGACAAAAATCATCATTAAAAGCTCTGAGCCCCACTAAAGACCTAAAAAAACCCAGGGACACAGCAGAACAAAAGCAGGCAGAAAGAAGATGGCACCGAGGGTCTCATCATTTGGGATGGTGATTAAGATGTGAGGCGAAGGAGAGCTGTCCCGCTTGGGTATGAGTTGGGCTGGGGAAATCGCCCTCCTCCCGCTATCTCGCCTCCCTCATCTGTAATGAGGGAAGGAATAACTTTGTGGCACACTTCGCACTGGCAGCGCATGCTAACTTCATTACTGGTGGCAACAGCCTGTGCAGTCCTCAGAGGAAAGGAATAATAACAAAGAAAAAAAATGATAATTACCGAGCACATCGTTTTCATCTATAATCTTCATTTCAGGATTCACTATTTCTGATGTCAATATTTTATAATGGAAGAATGAGATATGCTAAGTTTCTGTTTGATGGAAGTAAATTCAGATTTAATATCGCCGAAGAGCTGAATTTTTAATACGCTGGAGCAGTGTGCAGACGTTCCCCCCTGTTTGCTGCTCCTGCCGCTCCTTTGTGCCGGTTCGGCGACGTTCCCGTGACCAGGCAGAAAAATGGAAAGAAGCTGCTCTGAATTTTCAGTAGGGTGACAGTACTTTGTCATTTAACTCTGTCACGATAATTGGGAGTGTCACACAATGAAACAACATGACACACCCCCGGTAGAATGAAGAGTTTTCAAAGTGATGTACAGCCCCTGTCAACTGCCAAAGCTTTTGTTTGTTCATAGGGTGAGGCAGCATTTCCAGAAGAAAAACCATCCTGAAGAGGCATGCTTAGAAAGTTGGTTGTAAATTGATTTCCTCTGTTTTTATAAAATTGGATGTATCGTATGAAAGGCAGGAAAATAGCCTCTTTCATCACATGCTCCCGGCTTCCAACCTGCTGAGGACTTTCACAAACTCTTTAGGAATTTACCTCTTTTCGTTAAATTGGGTTCGATCTCATTAATAAAAGAATGGTATAATGGAAAAGAGTTTCTAAAATTATACTGTAACCTAGAATTGCAGGATTCAGCTTTCTCTGCCTGAAGAAAAAAATTCTGAAGCATTAAACTTACTTTATCAAGCATTGCACCTGACATGCTCTCATAAATTTTACATACATTTTAACTTATTTTAATATTATGCAGGCTTGGTTTAAAATATTCTCATGAAGTAACTAAAATGAAACCGCTCAGCCATAAATTAGAGCTAAAAAAATACTTGTTCCCCCCGCCCCGTCAATATTTCCTTACTTAAATTCAGGTGTTATACGTAAGTTAAACCTTCCCCTTGCTGAGATACTTTGTACATCTTAATAGGCCTAGCAGAGAATCGGTGAGCCATATTCCTGGAGGGTTAAGTGTCCTCTCCTCAATTTTTCAGAGGCATCTTGTCTAAAAGCAGACAAAAGTAACCCTTTGTGCACCATACTTCAGCCGGGCCCACAACTAAACGTGTGGCCATATATATAAATATTTTTTTTTAAATTTATTTTTACAGGAGCAGCCCTGTAGCGGCCCCATTCGTCAGATGGGAAGATGAAGGGACAGAGGAAGGCTTCGTGGCGATGCCTCTCGCAGCGCTGCACCCCAAGGATGCCCCTTCGGCCAGTGTCGTCATCCGGCAGGTACGACATCATCGACAACTCATCACAAAGCTCCATTTGTGTCCCGATTTCTTCAGCTATTTCAAAGCGGAGCTAAATTACACAAACATTTGCCTATCTAGACATAACAGGACTGTTATGAAACGCTGTCAGCTCATTGCCATTTAGCCCGAACACACACTGCATGTGTCTGTCAGGCCATACTTGGGCAGCTCTGCAGCATGCGACGCGTCCCAGACACTGGAGTGATTATGTCTGAGTACTCCTTATCTGATTGAAAAGCCGACAATGCTACACATCTGTGCGTGCGAGGCTCCGCTGCTACGCTGCGACGCCAGTATTTATTTTGCTTCTGCAAGTTAGTTTTCCTTGAGAAGCAGCAGGGGCCTTCTTCAATGAACTGAAAAATGTGTATTGTATGAAGGTCTGTGGAGGGTTTGTGCTGTAGTTCAATGGGCAAATGTGAACCCAGGGGATGACATTTCATTTAAACATTTGGTTTACATCTTTACAGGCCAAAAATATTAACGTCTTGACTTCTTTAGCAAACTGAATTCAGCACTTTTTTCTTTTTTTTTTTTTTTCGTAAATGAAGTAATTATAGCCAAAACATTCTGTGGATATTTATTCTTCCTTCTCCAAGGTGGAGTTTCGCGCACGAACATTTGGTTTCAAGGCTGAATTGTCAGTATCTGCTCACTTGACACTTTCCCGTTAGTTTGTATTGGAAATCACCAGTAGTTTCTTTTCTTGTGTTTATTGTATTACTCTCAGACCTTTGATCAAGACATCCTGGATAACAGCAGTGGCCGGCTTAATGCCTATTTGCTGTTTGGAAAAAAGTGAAGAATAGGGTTTCTGTCAAAGGAGCTGTGAAGACAGTTAATGTAATTGAGAAGCAGAAGGGCATTTGTGGAAGTGCATCTGAATGTCCCCTTCACATATAATTGCATCAGGAATTCTACATTAACATGCAAGTCCTGTCCAAAGGAAAAAGAAAAAATAAAAAAAAAGCTTATTTTTAGGTAGAAGCCCTCAGTGGGCAGTAAATTACCCATAATATCCCCCAAACTAGCAATTAGCCCTGTTTGCTGACTACCTGAATTGTTTCACAGTAGTTCAGCACAGTCTCACCAGTTATCACCATACTTATCATCAGCGATTCAGTGTCTGGTTCCCGCAGCTTCACATACTGTATGCCTAAGGTCACCCATAATCACAAATACATTTTATTTGCTTCTTTTGGCCCTTCAGAACCGTTTTCTCAAGCCTCGGTACGTGAGGGTGGCTGATGCTGCTTAAATGGCAAGAGGCTGCAAACAGAAAGCAGTTCAGCAGTGCAGGTGCCCTCTGATCATCGTTGAGAGGCGTGTTTGTATTTATTCCTGCATTATTAGCAGGTAGTCCTAAGCGTTTGCTTCGAGAGCCTGAGCTTTCTACCCATTTCTAGGGCTTTTCTCTTTAGAAGTTCTGACATTTTTCAACACAGGCCTGTAACTGGAAAATATGGAAATTAAAAACCTATGGAAATTTACCCCTAAACAGGAATGCTTTGCCAAAACAGTAACTTGGTTTTGAAAACAACAGCTATACTGCCTATTTTAGTGGGAGAAACAGTCATGGGCCTGTAGACACACACACCCACTCCACCCCCCTCCTAACAGCATCATTTTCACTGGTTTTAAAGGAGACAAATTAAGCACTTGAAATAGAATATAGAAATGTTTGGACCCTGAGCATAAAAGGTTTGGGTTTTAAGCACTGTGCACAGCTTTCTGAGTAATTCTTTAATCTGCACATTATTTCTCAGGCAAAATTCAACTGAATTAACATACACCCTGCTATCACCATTTAAATCCCACTTTCAGCGGTGGTTCTTTGCCACACTGTACCGACACGGCCTGTTTTCCTGCCCTTGGTCTGATGGACTAGGCCTGAGTCCATCAGGTAATGAAGAAGATGGACCAGGAATTCATGCTGAAGAGGAACATTTGCAGACTGCTTTTCATTTGCAAATGTACTCTGAGAAGCAGAAAATGGGAGCACTGCCTTTTACCTGGCTCTAGGTAAAAATGCTTCAGCTTCTCCTTTCATACTCGGGAGCCTCAGCCCCATGAAGTTCCAAGACGCCTACCCCAAACACCCAAGAGAGGCTCCCCGATGAGCAAACCATATCTGTTAAAGTTAAGCTATCACACTGATGTATTTATTTTTTTTTTCTCTCTAGGGTCAGCTGAAGGTAAAGCCCGCTGCCTGGCCACAGCTGGGAGGAGGGCACAGTCCTGTGCTGCCTTGACAGTTCATACCTAGTCAGCCTGCAGGAAAACAAAGGCAAAGGACATGGAGAAGACTGCAGGTGGAAGAATTACTTCCTGCTCCGTTAGGGTTTAAGGCAGGACATGGAAGCAAAAGTCACTCAAAAGGGCTCCCAACCTCTACTGTTTCAGCTGTAGCTGCTCAGGCAGGAAGTCCAGAGATGATGAGCTCCCAGTTAATGGCTTAGTGAGGCAGTGACTGCATTGAGCCGTGAGCTGCTTGGCCCTCTTCACAAGGCACTGATGGGGAAAAAGGGAAGACCCGGTGGGGACAGTGTTCTTCAAAAGAAGAACTTTTTTCCCTGGATAAAAAAGTCCTTGGGTTGAACATTGTTCCTACCCTTACAAAATCCGGCCTTGACTAAGAAAAATAGAAATCATCTGATCACAAATTAACAAGCCTCCCTGTTGTGAGTACGAACGTATGTACCTGGCCAAGGCAGGCAAAAGTGGATTGATTAAACAACAAAGTTCACCTTGTTTTCTGAGTTGAAAGCTCATGCTGTTCCTTGGCAGAACAGGCATGTTAGGTCTGTAATAACCACTTGCTACCTTGCTTCAATCAGCGCTAGAACCAGCACAGTATTAACATCTTGGGGAAAACCCATCTGGAAAGTGCTTTCTAGGGGGAAAAAATGAAAGGGTGGTAACTGAATACCACACCCGGTGTTTGTTCATTTACTGATTGATTTCACAGGAACTTTAAGCAACGTCAAATTTCTCCATCCTCTCCCCTGAAAATTTTAATTTTCATACATTTTTCTGTTAAAATGCAGAGTTGAAGACTTCTTCAGAAAGCAATGGCAAAGAACAGCAGTTCTTCAGCTGAAGGGAAATGATTCTGTCTGGCAGAGGCAGAGGTTTGCCCTTTGGTTCCGCTCTGG
This sequence comes from Baryphthengus martii, assembly GCA_013396935.1. Taxonomy (NCBI): domain Eukaryota; kingdom Metazoa; phylum Chordata; class Aves; order Coraciiformes; family Momotidae; genus Baryphthengus; species Baryphthengus martii. The sequence goes on along the minus strand of VWZK01011769.1, from coordinate 1,111,679 downwards.
AGAAGGTTTTTGTGGGCATCCCTCACCATGACTCCGCATGCCCAGTAGCCAGCCCCACAGAGGCATTGCTCCCATTACAACTCAGTGGTCAGAGCATCCCCAAACTGCAATTTAGAGCAACCACACACACCGCAACGTGAGAAAGCCGGTGTGTTTACACCTCGGGGGGGTTGAGGTTGGAACATAGGAGTTGAACTTTAAAAAGACCATGTGAAGAAATGGTTACTTTTTGCTGACACAGTAATACTAAAATTGACTTCTTCCTCTTGATGTCCTGGTACGAAAATAGACGACATTACTTTATGACACCTCTTCTTTCTGTTGAATCAACTAACGTGATAGCTTCAGGATTCAGAAGACACTTGTGCTTGGCATGAAAAATTGCATGTAAATCCCGTTGTGGGAAAGTTAATGCAAAGCTAACGGGGTAAATGAGCCAAAGCAAGCCTTGCATTTATACTTTGTGATGGGTTTTGGTTTCCCTTTCCCCCACCCCGAAGCACTGTACTCCAGCATTGATAAAATGTGAAGACTACAGTGACGCTGTACAGCACACACGCTCTAAAATCCATCTGCTCTATGCGAATGCTGGTTTAGCTTGGAAGCTCACTGGGAATGTTTTGGAGACTTTTAGCATCTCCAAAATAATTTCGGAAAAGCAAGCAAATGATTCAGGTTCTGGACATTGGATTTTTAAATTAGCAAAATATTTATCTCTTACTCTGTCACAGAGAGCTGGGCTGTGAAGAGGGCATTTGGCGCTGGATTAATTTTAGATGAAATTTTAGGACCAGGCTGGGCTGTAGGTTTGTGTCCCGTGAATGCTTAAGTGTAACGCCCTGGCTTTCCTGCGTCCTGGCTGTGACTACAGGACTGTGTTCTGCTCTTCCAAATCCCCGTCACCTTGGGCTTTGTTAGCATGAGAAAACAGACCAGACCCCTTCCGGCTTTGGGTCTCACTGGAAAACACCCCACTGGGGCTGGTTTGCCAGCACTCTTTTGGCCAGTTCTGTACAATTGCCTCAGATGCTCAGCTTTAAAGGGATTTGGGCAGGATTTATTTAGGTTCAGCTTTTTATTGCAGCTCTTAAGTAGGTCCCAGAGTGAAGGTTCCTGTTTACAATGGTAAACTCAGGTAACTGCTCCTAAAGGACCCAAGAGCACTGGCTGACTAAGTACTCAGCAGAATGAGTATATATTTTATAATCAAGCCCTTAATTGAGAATTCTGTATTTGAAAAAGAAAATAAAATCCTGCAGCTTCCATATGAAGTTACTACCTGTGTATTTAAGGGGGCAAGGGGTTGCATTCATTTTCTCCAGCCATTCTGATCACTAACTTAATAGATGGAGATATAATAAGTGCAATGTTCGATACAGTGAGTGAACCAGAACAATTAAAAACATTTGCAGAAATAAATTCTGAATGAACACCCCAGATAACTTGCAGGGAATTTTTCTTAAATGAAGAAACAAGTCACATTCAGTCAATTAGGGCGAAGAAACAGCACCACATAACCAGCATGTGCACAGCACATCTTTTGTCTACGGCGCAAGTACTACACATTACCTTTGAAATAGCGACGGAGGGAGGAAAAAGGTTATCCTTCCTCCACAAATGATTTTGGGAATAATTATGTCTAATGGAAATAAAAAAGCAGCTAAAAATCACAGTCAGTTCATGGACAATGTCAACAGAAATGGATGTGAAATCTGTGAAGGTACCCATCCATTACAAATGATTCCCAGTTTTGTTTGGCAACAGTTGTTGAACACAAATACAATTATGTTAAGGGTAGAAAAGAGGGAGGCAGATGAACTTTAGGGAAGCCAGGGAGAGAGGGAGCAGGTGATGCTGTGGTGTGCTTAGCACTGGTGAAAAGAGCACTGTCAAAAGTTTACAGCAGGGCAGAAGAATGAGCATCAACTCTCCGCAGTGCGCTGCCCACTGGAAACAGTACGAGCCTCTTCTTTCAATGCCACAGTTACAGAGTTTTACAATAAGCATCATTTGTTAAGGCTGAAAGTACCCTTAAGTTTTTTTTTCAAGTCACATAATGATTAACAAATGTATTTTTTAAAATTTCAGAATCACACATCAATGAAAATCTCTGTTAATACGATTGGAATCAGTGGAGTCCTGCCTGGATCAGAGGCTGTGTGCATTTAACATCAAGGCTCCATGAAGGATTTTCAGACTCACCCCAGTTTCATACACTCAACCAATCGTACCCCTTTGGCTGGATTGAGGAGGGTCTCCTCTCCTTTGGAATTCTGGGGTAAACTGTCCTTACACAAAATTTGTTCAGGATCAAGCTTTAGGCAGTATTTTGTGCTGCAATAACCACACCATGACAGACAACCTTTTCATCAGACAAGCAAAAAAAATCCTGCAGGTCAGTACAAGCAAGGAACATGACAGAGCTATAAATACAGAGCCTCAAGGTGCAAAATCTTGTGCATTACATGCACTGGCCATGTTTACACTTTTTCCCAAACATTTCAGTTGTTTAGACAGAGAAGCAAATATATACATAGAGGAATCTCAGCAATAAAAAGTTCCTCATTGTTAAATGACTCCTGACAACGGCCGTGAAATTTTCAGGCGATTATTTTAAAACTATTTAACTGATTAGCAGGAATTGCATTGGGTAAATCTGTTAAATGTGTAACTGCCAGTTTAGAGGCAGAAGTAGCTGAAAACTTAGGGAAAAGTCTGTCTCATCACACCTCCATTTACCAGGCACAGGCCAAAGAGACTCAGCAGCACTAAATAAAGATTTTTTCAGGTAACAATTTGAACATTTTAATCTGTGATACTAAAAAACAACCCTGGTCACCAAGCAAATCAAGTTAAGCATTTAAATCACACTCCTGCTTTCCCAGAGGTGTGTGAATACACTACAGTGCCCAATAAAGTCAGAGAGGGATGAGGAGTGCTCAGAGCATGGGGAGGAGGGAAAAAAAAAAGTTACAAAAAACCCCACATGATGGTCTCAGCTGTCTAAGGCTGAATTTAATCACTTCAGTGGTTATATTTTTAAATCCTGTCTCCAAAGGTGCTTCGGACACGCTTTGCTGTCAGGGTGGTGGTGAGATCTATATGCACGTGATGGTTGGGTGAAGAAATTTTAAGTAGCTGCCAAAAATTTCAGTCTGGATTCTTTAAAAAAAAAAATTAGAACCCTTACTTTGAAATTATATGGATTTCCTGTGGCCAAAGGTTACCAATGGCTAGAAAGAGCTTTTGAGCCTCTCTCTTAAAAGCAGCATTTAAACGCAGAGACGCTCCAGGACGGTGCTGGCTGTTGGCATGAAAGGGTAAGAAGCAAGTCTCTGGAGGCTTCTCCTGTGCTGGATTAGATGAAGTCAGGCCCAGGTCAGTGTGGCCAGAAGGATGGGCCCGATAAGGCAAGAGAGGAATGAATGTGAAATGGGAGGGGAGATATTGGTGATTCATTGCTAATCCTCAGAGTTTGCTTACTCACCTTGCCAGAAAAAAACAGACTAGAGGTGGCACAACATTTTATACAAAGAAATATTAACAGAAATAATCTCCTTCTAAATTAAACGAACTAATTAAAACAGTGGTTCTTTTTTCAAACCAAGCAAAAAAATTACGTGAAGATTTTTTTTTTTCCGGTGTCACTTTTGAAAACATGTTGTCAGCTTAGGGGCATGAAAGAAAGTCTCCATTCTGGAGGGTTCCCCATAGCTTTCAGGCAGGTGTCCGTGGAGTCAGGGTCTGCTCCAGCAGTGCTGGTGATCCTTGGTGAGCTCAGAAGCAGCTCTGCAAACAGCCACGTCCCCACACAGTGGTCTCTCACCACAAATACTGCATTAAACCAGCTTCCAGGCTGGCCAGTTACAATGAAAAACCGGCACCACCACAATTCTAAGCTGACAGTGGTATGGCAAACCAGTCACCACCTGCTTGAGTTACTAGCACAAGCGGTAGATTTAGAGTATTATGAAAATACATGCATTCGGAAGTGCTGTGAATTATACCAAATAATTCTGAATATCTCTTTTGCTACACTAATGAATCAAAGCAGAGCTCACCACACTATCTGCAATCACCATGGAGAAAACAGATTTGGGTGACCATAGTTTCTGTATCAATAGTGCATCGCCAGCACATTTGGTAAGTAAGGAGCACCTGATTGCATAATAATAACAATAATAAAGAGAGGGGTGTCCACCTTGCACATCAGCCAATTAAAGTATCAAGTGCACGAGACTGAAGCACTCCTGACTGAGGAAGTGTCAGCAGGGGGGTGTCCGGCTTAGCAGTGCACGCACCTCAAGTGCCTTTGCCTCCCACCTCTGGCAACAAACCATGGAGCCTGGAGACATTTTTTTCCCCTAAGTCTTGCACCATCTACACTGTTCTCCAGGCTTCTGGCAGAAACGAAAGAAGCTGTGACTGCAGCACAGAGGAGGCACAACATACCTGCCTGGGTGAGGCTTCAGCCCTTGGGCAATTCACATCGTGCCAAACAGCTTTGCCAAGTGAGGTTTTCACCGGCTGAGGGGTACCAGTCCCAATCTCCGCTGTGTGCCACAGGTACGCTTAAGAACTCACGGAATACAGTGAGCTGGAGAAATGTACTTTATGGAGTGGCGGGATCATATATTTATGGCCTGAAATAGGAGATTCCAACCTTCAACCACTTTGTTGGTTTCCTCTGGTGAAAGGCAGAATATGAAGGTCATACAATTTGTGCTGTGGGGTGAATATGAAGAGAGAACGTGGACAAAGCCTGGGACAAACCACAGGCCCAGTAGCCATTAATTACGGCTAGTGACTTAATACCAGTAATAAACACCTTCCAAATGAGTACATTCCACATACAGCATGTAGAAACTCCCTTTCCAGAGAGGACTCAGAACAACAAAACAATTTAAACTCCAGGATGCAAGAATTGTGCATTGCTAACAACACTGGCATAAACGTGGTAGAGGAGCAGGCACTCGGAATCCCCCAAGACAATCATTTACTACCCAAAAGGAACTTCTGACAGTTGACAAAATTCATATAGTGTTTTTCTGTACCCCCTGCCCAGAAGTGGGTGGTCAAGACAGCAGCAGTAGGGCTGGAAGGAGTCCTTTGCTTGAGTGTTGCTGCAGTGGAGCCAGCCAGGTGGTTGGAGACACACCACCTGCCCAGTGATTCCATGGGCACAGCCCAGCCTTGACATGCGCACGCTAATGTACCCCTCAGGCAGCCTTTTTGGGAGGAGAATTGCATTGAGCTGCCCTGAATGCCGGGAATGGGCCACTTCAGGGAATGAGCCTGCTCCTCAAGATACAGCCACTTACTCTCTTCTCAGCACTGCAGAAAGGGCAAATGTCCCTGGTTCAGGCCTTGGAAATAATGAGGTAAAATGGACTCGGCACCATTAAAACCTCCCCGAAGACAGGACTAGATATTAGAATACCTGATTGGAAAGAAATGACAGGCAAACACAGCCTGCCTTGACAAAGCACCACTGTAAAAGCTCCCCAGTCACAGGAGAGCTGGGATTTAAATACAAAGTAGTCTGCAGGAATGCTAGAAAAAAATAAGCCAAAATGCAGCTAAAGACACTGACCACACTGAAAAGGGAGGTTCTGCAGGTGCAATGCTGCAGTCAGAGACTGGGATGCTCCTTGTTCTCCCAGCAAGAAGAGGCCAACAGTAGAACAACTTGTTGTTATCCCCACTAGAAAGGGGAATGAAACCAGCAGAGGTGCACTGGTGAGTGTGGACTGTCTGACAATCAAACCAATCTGCTGAAGATCAAACCCAATGCGCTCTCTGATGAGCAGAGTTTGGTACATGTTAACTTGCTGTACTAATGTGGGTCGTGACTGTCAGCCTCATGGCTTGTCCACGCGCTACAGAGATAGACAGGCTCAGGGCCGTGTTACTGCCACATACTTTCTAAATTTGGCTGTTTAAAATAGGACTACCATATATTTAAGCATCTAACAGAACACCTAGTTCAAAATGTCAGGGTTCATCAATGGCATCATTCACGTGCTTGAAGTAAAGCGCGTGCTGCAGGACGCTGCTGAACCAAGGTACTGGCTCCAGAAACTCCAGGCTCCCAGATGCTGCTGGGTAAATAGGCAGCTCTTCCTTTTGGAAGCCTAAGCATAGAACTGGTACTCAACTTAGAAAATCAGAATTTTGTTCTCTCTACAAAGACCATGCAAAACACAAGTCATCACCACAAAATCATTAGTTGCTTTTTACATTTTACCCAAATTTTACTAAATCTACACTTAAAAATTTCTCAGTACCATTGTCATTAATTTAAAAAAAAAAAGTCTTGTGACCCATTTATGAAGAAAAATACAGGGGATGCAGCTCCCATGTCCTGGACACACATTTAGCTTGGTTCACTTCCAAAGGCCGTGATCCAACAAGATATTCAAACACCTGTATAGCTTAAACACACTTTTAAGAACTGCATTGAACTTTGGCAAAAGTGAGGGAAAATTAATTCTCTCAAAACATCACTTCATTTCTTTCAAATCTGAGTTTTTGAGAAGCTTGAATGCAATGCATCACTTAAAATATTTCCTTCCTCATGTAGAATATTTTAATATTAAGCCAGGTATTTTTATATTTCTACAAATTAAATGCACCATGGCTGAAGGTTTGACAGAAGCTTTAATTTGCACATAAAAAGGTAGAACGATTTCAGTTTTGACAGCACAAGCGTTTGATTTGTTAATAAAGGCAATTCTCTCTCAATTGTGAGCATATTGCCCAAATAAGACAATGCAGTTTGCAACAAAAAGCCAAACAACATCTTCCTGGTGTGGAGAATAAACTTCTGATCCAAAGTTATTAAAGAAATTCAGATTTTATAAAAATAAAAGAATGAAACTTTCACATTCAGGCTTTAGTAGTATCAGAACAAGAATCAGAGGAAGATACATGTTCCTGTCACTTAATAACATAACCTACCTTCAATACATGTGGATGAAGTTCATTGCTAGAAAGCACCTGCAAAAAGATGAAATCCTTTTAGGGGTTAGGAGTGAGAAAGCTGTGTGTCTGGGAATGGTTTTGGTGAAAATCAACACCAGTTTTCCTTGCGATGTTCTAATCAAACTGCAATCTAAGAACACTAACAGCTCAGACTCCTGTGATGAAACCCAAGCGCCACAAGGTTTGCAAACCAAGAAAGATGTAACGGCAGGAACCAGAGGCCAAGCTTTGACTGACCTCTGTGCCTGTGTCAGTGCCTCCTTTTCCCCTGACAGACCACCGAGGAGGAGAGGGTGTGTAGCTACAAAGCAGTGCAAGCAGAGCCAGCTTAAGCATGGAAAAAAATTAAAATTTGGATTTATGATCAAGCAAATCATTCAGAACTTTTCCCCATGTGACAGCCAAAAGCTGTAGCATGGAAGCAAAGCTCAAAGTACCCAGCATCTGTTCCAGGATGTAAAAGGGTAAAAAACACCTGCCCACGGGCCTGCCAAGCTCTCAGCTTTTACAGACTCTGCAAGTACTTTGCCCTGGCACCAGAAGCGTACTGACGCTTGAGGTGAGCAATGTGTCCAAACAGTTTGAGGTACAAACCAGCCAGTGTTGTTATTGCAAGCCCACCAGTTTGCACTCCGAGAGTAGACCCTAATCCAGACCACGGGTACACGGGCTCCTGGCGGTCACGCGTACGGGCATGGGCGAAGCCGTGAGCAAGCTACGTGAATACACCTGATGTAAGGTAGATGGCATCTCCCACACGTTACTAGAAAACTACTCCTGGGCATCTGCAGCCGTGGCACGGAGCTGTTGACTGCTTGTGTCACTGGGGAGAGCGGTTACTTACAGATGATTGGCAGCAGCGTATCCCGCTTTAATGCTAACTAAGCCCACAACACAGCCTGCTATCAATATTTTACTCTATCACACGTGGCATTTTGCAACGACACTGGATACAGTGCTCTGAGCCTTGCTGGTTCCATTTCATAACAACATCTCTTGATTTTTGTGAACTTCTGAGCTTTTCCTGGAGGAAGTCGAGCAGTTCATTACTGAAAGACTTTTTTGTTTTCTAAACAGCATCCCCTCATGCTTTCCTTTGCTTGCATTTCACCACAGTTGCCTCCTAATCCAGTGTTGGTGAAACAAGGCTGAAGGTATTTTGATCATGTTTTCACACTTCTGATGTACAGTTGCCTTGTCTCCTTCCACTTCCCTTCTGACTACACTCTGCTTCACAAATGCAGCCATCTGGCACAACATCACATTTTTTTGTATTGGCACCTGAGTAATCATAACCCATTTTTCTCCCTTTTTTTTTTTTTTTTTTTTTAAATAAAGCAAGTGTTTCCAGCTCCAACGTACAGGCTTATAATAGGCAAGCCACATCCCATTAATGAAAACAGCCAAAGTGAGAGGTCACTGGTATTAGTGCTAGCAAACATCTAATCTGAGATAGGGAGGGAAAAAAGCATCCAGCATTCTCAATGAGATCATAAGCCACCTCCGGCACTTCTCTTTCCCTCTTCCCCCTGGTTTACAGTCTCAGGAATAGTTATTTTAGAACTGACCCTTCCTTGGGTTCGTGCAGTAGAGAGGATCCGTGTGACCACCCTGGCAGGAAGACCCGTGGGGTACCAAGGAGAGCACATGGGACAGCACCATCACACACCAGCGCAAATCCAGCCTGGAGTGGTAGAAGCAACATTTTAAAAGTGCTCATTTAATCTTGGTATCCTATTGCTGAAAAATGAAAACAATGTGTGTCATGGTGCAGCCACCTCTAGGACTGGGAATGAACTCAATAGTTTAATTCTCCGACTATTTGACAATCGGCCGTAATTTCACTACCTTCCATGTGTTCACACTGGGAAAGGGCTTTCCTTTCACAGCTCACAATACTATGAAGTCAAGCATCAATCAAGGCTTGTTTAGTTTTTTTTTTCAATTGGGAAATGAAGTATTTCCATATATTGCATGTATGAAATATAAACCCATCGTTGATAAAGTCACAGCCCCAAAAATGCAAAAAAGCCTTACCACATGTTGCTGTACAGCCAAAGTTGCATCCCAAGACTTTTCCTGACCTTGTCTCAAAGGATGTTTTTCAGACTTTCTCTTGCTAACGCTCACCTTTCCCATGCTACAAGTAACTTTGACATCTCCACCTCGCTGTCATCTCCTTCACACACTTGATCCTAACCCTGAATCCTACCCCTTTTGAAATAAAAGATGGTAACCACCTCGTGGACCAAGTGACCTGGAAAGACTGCACAGAGATATATGAGCAACGGAGCCAAAGGAAACTCACAAATCACTTACTCTGGGCAATGGGACAACTGGCAGTAAGACAAAAAATGGCTGCTTCTCTACCTTTCCCAGCCTCCCTCAGCCAGCACCACCACAGTCTGCTGCAGCACATCTGTGTCAGCGTAACCTGCTGCCTTTCTGAAAAACTTCTTGCTGCAGTCCTTCGAAGTTGAAGAAGGAGGAACTGGGGTGGCCAAGGTTGGGGTGGTGCCGTGAGCCAGGAGAATCATCTCCTACCAGCTCAACAAATACCCAAGGGCAGAGGAGCAGAAGCAGAATGGGAATATGGGACTGATTTCAAGCAGCTGCCCTGTATGCACCTACCTGGGCAGTCCCCTCACATAGCACGGCACGTTCAGAGGGGAAGCAATCACTGCAGAACCCCAAATAAAGACACAAATTCTCAGGCACAACAGCTGATGCCCCATCATTCAATTTGTCACAAACCACAGATGTCAACAGTATGATTTTCTCTGTCAATATCAATTTGCAAAGCACCATTGATAATGTGCCAGTACAGTTCGATAATGTTTGACTCCACAGACTGAGCCTGCACTGAAATCCTTGCTTTTTTATCCCATTTGTTTTAAAAAGATCTTTCCAACGGACTCTATCTCTAGGTGTGGGCTAGGCAAGTGAGCTGGGTGTCTGTGCCACATCAGCTCAGTGTCTCTGCTCCGGTGGGTTTTTTTCATGCTCTGAGCAGCTTCCTCACTGTGTGAGCGGTCAGCAGGGGCCACAGCATTCTTTTGGGATGGATTCACATCTTAGGGAGACACCAAAGGGAAGGGAGAAAGTTTGATATAAAAAGCTCAGTCTATATCCCATCAGGACCTGAATGCAGACTCAGAACCACGCTAGGACAATCTGGACTTGGTTTTGTAAGAAATACCTGTTTTTGAAGATGCAGCCACCTGGAAGATTCTCCTCTTTACCCACAACCTGAAAAAAGAGATGGAGCAGTTAACGGGGAAAGTGAAAGGCCATGAAAATTACAAGCTCTGTGAAAAGTTTCTTGGCAAATAACAGTTTAACACTAAGAAGTTAGGTTAAATGGTTTCAAAGTCTAAAATTAGTTACATTTTAAACTAACAGCATATGCTTTTATTGTCTCTGATCTAAAATATAATCCCAGGAGGCTGTAAAAAGCATGCAAATTACAGAAAGCTAATTTGCTCCAACAGCGACACCTCCCATGTAGTTGGGAGGTCTATTAGACCTAGTGTACTCTCCATTATTTGCATATTAATAGCACCTGCTGAAATACTTTGGGATTTACTTTTCCTGCCAGCAGAGGGACAAAACAAACAAAAAAGTGATATATAATTCCTTTTGTAGAGATTTGGTGAACAATAAACTATTTAGACAGTGCTGAGATTGCCAAATTAGTGAGAGGCAAAGGGGTAGGATTGCAGATGCCATCTGTGATTTTCAGAGAAACTGGACTGCAAGCTTACTAGAAACCCCAAACCAAAAAAAAAGAAGAAAACAAACAAGAAAAGCCTTCTCTGGAACGTGCTGGGTAATTTGAAATCACTTGCTTGGCTCAAGTCTGAAGAATGGAAAAGTTTCACTAAAGAAATCCAGACACTGCAGAAAAAAAAAAAAAAAAGGAAAAAAAAGGAAGAAAAACACACCAAAAAGACCCTACACATCCATAACCACCAAAAGCAGAACCCCCCAAAGTGGACCTTGATTAAAAAGCTATGAAAGCCCAGGCTTTGATATTAGCCAGGCCTGCAAGGCCTTGTCTCCTGCACATAAAAGGAAAAATAAATTAAAACCAGCTACGGGCTGGTTAACAAGCCAACTTCCAATCTCCGCTTATGACCACTGCTTCCCCTTCTGGCCCCTTAACTATAAAAAAAGTCCCCTGTACATTCCTACAGCTCATCTTCTTCAGGGTAAGGGTGAAGGAAGCTTCCTTTCCACGGTAGCAAATGGAAAAAGCTCACTTTTCAGCACAAAGCTGAGCCAGACCTTGGAGGCTGGATGTATAACATGTGCCTGTCTCTGCAGAGAGGATTCGGGAAGCTGACCAGGGAGGCCGGGGCATTCCCCAGTACCTCTTTTTCCAAAGAGGCAATTGGTATTGCTAAAGAAGCACCAGCCATGTACTCATATTCCCTTCAAGAGTTACAAGGGGCCTATATTCCTCCTTGCTTTTTAAACCCACAGCTTTAATTCTGATTATGCACCCTTTTAAAAATAGGCACTGAAAGGCCCACTAGTGTTATTTACTGCTGGAGTGCAGAATTTCTGTAGCATTTCAACTACCTTCGTATTCCCAAACGAAGAAGGCAAGTGACTTTAACTTAAAATGACTAAACTGTTCTCCACATACTAAAAAAGTAGTGAAAGAACATTTCATGCAGGACAATAAAGCATGGAAAAGTGATGTTTTGAGCAGCCTGGCCAGGGCTCTGCTGGGAGGGCAAATGGAGAGCCTGTCCTGAACCAGGGCAGCCTTCTGCCACTGCCCTGGCAACACCCTGTGGCCACCTTTCTGTGTGGCAGCAGTGCCCCAGCTCCGTCCATTTGCACTGTGTGACTCCCAGGTGAGAGGGGTGGAGAGAAGAAGGGACTGTTATTAATAAAGATATTATTTTAGCCTCTTCCCTCTTCACCAAAGACAGAGCTCAGTACGTCTTTTGGCTCTGCACAGCCGAATGAGAGCCATGAAAAAGCCCTGCTCAGCGTCATTTATAACTACCGATGGAGGTGCTCAGATATTACAGCAATGGGGCCCTCGGAAATGCTACAGACAAACCACTCCCACCATGGCTCTCAACAAGCATTGGCTCTCAGTCACGTGTATTCAACTCAAATGCTGCTATAGTGCTAGTTAGTAGTAGTGGCTGGTAGCTAATCAGAAATATGTAGTAGAACTAGTTAGAGTTGCAGGACAGCAAGTAGATGCAGATCAGAGGGTTTAACTCTGAGCTTATGGTCACTGTTAGTGACAACTTCCAGCATATTCTGGCATAGCCAACAACCTCTAAAAAATCTAGAAGAGCTGCTTCTTCCAGGGGTTATCAGAATGGTTCCTGGAAGGCTTCGGTAGTTCCAGGTGTTGAGAAACAAAGCGGCCTCTTTACATTTAAGATACTACTAGCTCAAAACTGTTGAGAACTGACAGCTGCTATCATTCAGATAGTTTCAGCACCCTACAAATGTGAGGTTGCATCCCATTTCTAGACGAAATCTCCTCTATCTTTTCCATGTCTAGCAATCAGTTACCTGCCATGGGCTGGTATCATTGTTCAACCTCTGCTGGCAGCTAAACACTACACAGCCACTCAGCCACCGCTTCCTCCCCCACTCCCTTCTATGGGATGGGAAGGAGAGTTAGGGGGAAGGAAAACAAACACAAAAAGGTGAGACTCCAGAGGTTGAGATAAGAACAGTTTAACAAAACAACACAAAGAGAAAAGCAACAGTAGTAATGACAGTGCTAATGAAATGATTGGCAAAGCAAGTAGTAGAAGCTCAGAAGGCTCTACCTGTACTTAAGATGCCAGCTTTCCCTGCTCCAGCTGCACTGAGGCTACACCATGAAGAGAGCTGAAAACAGGTGCCCCCACCCTGGGCCAGCCTCCCCTTATATAGGGCATGACTCAGCATAGTATTGACTATCCCATTGGCCAGTGGGGTTGTCTATCCTGGATGTGGCCCCACCCAGCTGCTTGGGCCAGCTGTTTGTGACAATGAACCTGAACGGAACCCAGGAGAGGTGGTCACAGCTGCTGTGCTTCAGGGGTAGCAGGAGCAGGCACTGGGCAGGAGACGTGGCTCTCCCAGCACAGAGAAAGCCCAGGCCCAACAGGCAGGACTCGATATCCTAAGGTGTCAGTCTCAGCACAGCCTTTCCTGCTGGTGTGGTTCAGAGAGGTGAAGGCATGAAGAAGTGTTCAGAGGGCACTGTCCCCTTACAGTTGGGAATGCACCCTGCCCTGGGGTACAGCATAGCAGGGAGGTATGTACTGGTACCACCTGCCATGGACGTGGCTAAAAACTTCCCGTGCTGCCACGTAGCACTGCCCCAGCCTTGTTGGGAAGAGTTCTTCCCATTGTAGAGAGCCATGTATTTGTAATAACAGCAATAAAAATAATAATAAAAAAACCCACCCTGGAAAGCAAAACCCAGGACATTACCTATTATAACAAATTGAATTGGATGTTCCTTACCTGAAATTTCATGAGCAATTAGCAAACAGAATTATCCACAAGCGTGTGTGCGCTCTATTATCCTCGCAGCGATTTCAACAGCCACAACGTTACCAGCTTGCACGAACAGCTCCAGCAGCCTCCAAACCACAGCTTTTCCTTCTTTCTTTTATTTTATGTTTTATTTTTACATGAAGTTCATGGCAGCCAGTATTTTACCACCTGCACACTGGGGGCGAAAAAAAGTAAGGGGGAGAAGATCAGTATGTACAATATGCTTATATTCAGCGAAAGCATGTTGCGGAGTGGGGAGCTGTGCTGTGTATGTTTGCATCGTCTGGGAAAGGATCCTCAGTGGCACTGCAGCTGGAAAAATAATGGAAGATCAGGGGATTGTCTTCAGTGACAAACTTTCATCTGCTAAGTTACAATCATATCATAGGAAATGATACCTTAGCCCACAACTAATTTGTGAATCCCAGGAAAGGCAGATCACTGGTTCTTCATCGGGGCTGCGGAACCTGATCTATAAAAATTTGGGCCTTAGCAGGAGGTTGTGTGTAAGTGCGATTTACATCTCAATTCTTAGTCCACCACAACCTTTAAATCTGCCTGTAGCACCATCACAATGGAAATTTTTGTTCTCAGTGTGCTCAAAATACATATAAAAAAGCAAAAAATCCTGGTACAATGGAAGTCAGTTAATGGGAAAGAATGCAGCATTTATGCTCAAATTGTTTCACAAAACACCATTACATCAGAGTCTTTTATCATTTTATGGGGGATCGAGTCCCCTGACACCATCTTCGGGGACTTCATGTGGTGCTTGTCACTATCATTCCACTTGCACAAACACCACAGTCCTTTCAATTTTTATCTGCCCAGAACTGGAAATACGTTACGTTATTTAGTTTTTGTAAGAAGCTTTTCTGTATGAAGAATTCACAACAAATAAAAGCCATTTCCCTGAAAAAAAAACTGAGCTGGTGAGTGACGGTTCAGGGAATTTCAGGCAGGCCCCCTTTCCAGGAGACATCAGCAGCTCTGCCATCCCGCCGCTGACTGATGGCACAGGTCCAACTGATCCTACACAGAGCAGCCCCCAGCACTGGCAATGGTGGCAGGATGCTCAGATATTGCCCTAAAAACTTCATGGGTCAGACTACGAACCCCGTAGACAGGCTGGAGATGAGTTATTCATAGTAACAGGAGGGCCTCCAGAGAATCAGGGAGATGAGTTTGCAGAGAGAGGTAAAGAAATCTACTCCCACCTCCTTTAGCCAAGGAAATGTTCCACGTCAAACGCTCACAGCCTCTTAACCCAGTGTCAACAAAGACAGGTCTTCATGCGCTTCCTGTGTGTTTGTGAAGCCAACTGAGTCAAACTCTTTGAGAGGAAGCCAGTGTGCAGAGCCATCCATAGGCCATAGAAGATGATTATTAATGTTCTGGCAGAGCTCAGATGCCTCTCCTTGCTGCATCTGGAGCCAAGTTTTATCCTGAACAGCTACACACGACTATGAATTCAAATTTACATTTATTTTGGCAATTTGATACCTGTTTTCCTATGTGTAGAATTTTATTGCCACTTACTCAGATATGGCTAAACTCAGCAACCCTTTCCAGGGACACGTTCTCCAGCTGATTGAATTTCCAGGCTCCAAACCTCAAAGCCCAAGTAAAGGGTGCAGCAGTTTGTCTACCGGCAATAGGAGAACATCAAACATATATTCTGAATGCAATTCCAAGTTTCTCTCTGCTTTTGCTGTTCCTGGAGCTGATAGAAGCTTTCTATTGACTTCAGCAGATACAGGCTTAGTGAAGAACATTTTTTCTACCCATCTCATAATAGCTCTTTCTCTGCCTCACTCTATTTGCCACGTTGGGACCCAGTGATTTGTTTTATTGCACAGTGATACATGTTGGCATTTGCAAGATGGCAGCACTTTCCCTGTGAACTTTCATACAAGCTGCTCCCCTATGACAAATGGAAAGCAAATTTCCACCCTGAAGGTTACAGCTCTTCTTGAAATGCACTGGGTGGAGTGTGTTGTTCCATAAGGAAGAAACTAGGCTTTGGAGAAGTTCCTCCCATATTTGAGTACCTGAATTCAGAGACATTTACAGGGGGTTGAGTCTACAACATAACACGACACTGACTTTCTGAGGTTTCTCACCTGGGACATCCCAAACTTACTTTCCAAAGTGTTTGTTTTTGCTCCACTGAGTGTCTGAGAGCCCAATCAGAATATTTCAGACTGAAAAAGAAGTCTGGTCCTGAACTTCCTGCTAAAAATAAATAATAAAATTATCTTTATACAAATGCAGGATAAAGAGTTTTTTTTAAGGACACTTCCTTGTTAAGAGCACAGAAAGCAGTTCAGAAGTATAGATCTTACCAACTGCTCTTTAGATTAACATCTCTGGCATTCAAAACATACAACTTCTGTGTTTGTACTACACTTCCCTAACAGCTTACATCGAGGCCAAACAGACAGCATTCTGCAAAGGTCTTCTAAAATAAGCTTATTTAAAAGAGCAGGGTCAATGCCCAACATATGTCAGATTCTGTGAGTAGAAATCAAAGAGTTAGGAGCAAATGGAATATCTCAGAACTCAGTGGTTTTTCTATGCCAGGCTCTTTTACCAAGTTCAAATTTCTGCTGCCAAAACCAGTAACAATTCCTTCTTATGGACTTCAGCTTTGGAAAAGTGTCTGAAAAAGCCCCCAGTGTCTGTACACAGGCTACTTAGCTCAATAAATAGAACCAAGGCATATATGAATGTGTTTATCAGGACATACTATTTATTGTCTCTGTAACTATTTTTCTTTTAATGGGACACATACTGATTCTATGCTTCAGCCCTAGGCTCTATTAAAATCAGATTAAACGCATTAGTAATGTAGTTAATTCCATTTATAATACGCTCATGAAGAGAAATCAAAACTTTAAAATAGAAAAATATATATAAATGGCATTTAAGAATTTTTTTTAAAAAGAACATTCTGCTTCATTATGATCTTTGCAAGAAAAAAAAAAAAGCTTTTTTTTTTTTAAATAAAAAAGGAAAACTTTTTCCTCTGCTGGGATAAAGTAACTCTGCCTGGGCTTTTAAACCATATCTTGCAGAACGATATTTGTGATTTCAATTAGAATACGCTATTGTCACTTTAGCCTCCCTCTTTGGTATTTTAAATTGATCCTAATGGCTTTGCCTTAAGTGATTTGCATCCCATAGTGAATCCCTGTCACTTACAGCACCTCCCACTATTGCCCTCCCGAATAATCACTACCAGATAATCACTTCTTCCCTCTTCTCCCAACATTATTGCTCGCTTCCCCTCTGACTCTGCATGCTGCTACAGTCTGCAAAGTATTTGCTCTTTAACATCTTTAACATATGGCTTGTTGCTCTGGCACACAACAGCCAGGGATTTAAAAGAAGGATAAAAGCTGCATGAAAAAGGCCAAAGTGATGGCTCTACAGGTAGGATTCTATCTTGCCATGGTCTGTTTTCCAGGCTGCAAACCGGAGAATGAGGAAAGGGAGAGCAAGGAAGAAAGAGTGGACTGCGGTTAAAATCCCTCCAGCACTGTACTCACAGTTTAGGGCCTGGCAGGTGCTGATGCAGCCCAGGTCCACTTGCCGCTTTCTAACAGAGCCCTGCGAGATGGAGACCGTCTGAGGCGAGCCTGTTTAGGAACGAAAATTTTCCATTGGAGGGTTTCCACTAAAAGACGCCCACGACAGAGCCCTGACCACCAGAGCTGCCCTCTGCACGTGCAGCGCGTCCCTCACGCGCCCTGGGATGCCCAGAAGGGCGCACGGGGAACCACAAGCTTTCTCCTTCTGAGGGCAGGATCCTTTCTCTTCTGCCTTTCATGGATCTCATTATTAATTGAAGAATCATTTAGTTTGCATAATTGTCCTCTGCCATACATAATTCCAACCTTTCTCTTTAAATTGGCTTATTAAACTAAATACACTCTTTTGTTTTTGTGATTCCATCTATCAAAGCTTCTAGATGGACAGTCAGTGTGATATGAAGCAAAAAAACCAAACTAATAATATTAGGAAGCATCTCTTGATGTACATTTATGAGATCTACCACCAGGTGACTCCATTCTAAAATATCTGTATTTTAATAAAACAAAATGCTTTCTTTCCTACATCCTGAACATCATCATAAATAGCAGACTTACTTAAGATATGAACTACTTATTTTTGAATAGCACATGAAATTGTATTAGAGAGATTCAGAGATTTCCAGAACAGCCTGATCTCTTCCTGTCTAATCAGACCTGATTAATTCAAATCAAACTGCAAACCTCAGTTTTATTTTGCTTTAAAAACTCAAGATCAACAACAAATCAGCAGTATGTAGATATCACCGAGGCAGTTAACATGGAAAGCCTACAGACACAGAGTCTCAGAGAGTCAAATGGTTATGATTAAACATTTGGAATCATTTATTAATATTTTATATATTCAAATATATACAGAGCAGATAGGACCAGTCAGAGGGATGCTCTTCACAGGGGACTTTATTATGTTTATGCCTAAGAATAGGAGATCCAGCTCAGGTGTCAAAGGGTGTTTCTTCAAAACAGAAAAATTATTAAAAAATAATACGGTTATGTGGGAGTGTTTGTAACACAGAACCGCACTAAACCATGCAATGATCTACACCCATAATCAAAGTGTTCATGCAATACTGAGCACAGCAGAATAAATAAAATATGATAAAATAAAATAAAACAATCTCACAAATGCAAGATTGCAAATGCAAAATAGGTAGCGGTGCACAAGGTATTTCAGAGATTTACTGAGCCATTATTTCTGTGGAACGCGTCCTCAGATAGGCTCTCGGACCTGACCAGTTTAATCCACATCAGACCAGGGAGACACAGGGTCAGGAGGCTGAATGTGGATTTGGGCACTTGGCACAGCTGTTTTCCTTCGGTGCAATACATTTGTCACTAGCGGTGGCACTTTGCATTTGCTGTATGGCAGCATATGTGCTTGCTACATTTGGGACCCATTATATCTCTTTACCCTCCAGCCACTTCCCTTCCCTTCTTGTTAGCTGCCTGTCCATAGATTCTTCCACGCTCGTTCGCTACATTGCAACGCCAGCTCTTTGCCCCCTCTGCTTGCTCTGCTGACTCGACGTACTGCCCGTACTCTTTACAAGCTTCCCATATTACAACCAGATGTAGACCGGGACAGAATCATTATATATATTGAGTTTATATATATATATACGTACATGTGTATGCACACACACACTGAGACATATCCCACTCAAAATTGTATCTATTCCATCAATGAAATACTCACCTGTTCATAACTCTTTTTGCTACCAGAGAAGCTGAAGAATAGATGAGGAAATATTTCAAAACACAGTGCAAACCCAAACAAGAAGCTAAAGTGAAAAAAGGGAGGGGCTGGACTATATGCTCACATTTCAGCCTCAGCAATTAAAACCATAGTTACTGCAATAGCACAGACCAATTAGTAAATCTTGATACATTGGCTTGCAGATAAAACAGTATCTGACTGCATGTCCAGAAGAGGTAGTGAAATGTTCCCCCTAGTTCTGTACAAAGAGTTGCACAGACAGCCTGGACTGCAGGCCTCATTTTTCCTCAGTGTTGGGTCATTATGTATGACAGCAACAGTTAGGAAGAGATTTGGTTGACGTCTCATTTTGAGGGGTTGTACTGCCAGCCTCCTAACTCCAAATACATGATGTTTCCTACCAGGATGCTGGGACACTGGTTCAGAGGAAAAAGCCTCTGCTCTTGAGAGATGAGCTTGCCTAGGCAAGTTCCCAGCTAAGCAGTGCCCAAGCCCAGCAGAGACACTTTCTCCAGCTCCCCAGAGGTGTGGGAGTGCAGCCAACAAAGGAACACTGAGCTTCAGATAAAAGAGCTTTGCACTCTTTTAAAGAACATTTAAAAAGTAGCAGCCTCTGAGTCACATTTTCATAACTATCACTATGTCCTTGATGACTGGTATTCAGATAAGCCCAGGTCTCCTTCTTGTCCTTCTTCAAACCAGAGCAACCCAGGGTTTGAGAGCTTTATGCCTGGATACACAGATGTGAGCCAGTCTGATGGAAAGGCCTCCCGGGAAATGCAGATCCTTTTTCCTTTCACAAATATGATCAAGTTTAAAATAAAAATTTCTGTTTATAATAAACCCGCAAACTCTAATTAAACAGGATTTAAAAAAAAAAAAATCCAAACAACTACTCATTTTTAGTCTGCTTCTGTTTTCATTATATTTAAGCATTTTTTAAAAATCTCATCCCAAAGTAGCAACTACAAAAACTCATGAGGGTTATTTTTACACAACAGTGAGGACACTGAATTACCTTCCTGATGTAGCTCCTGTCTAGGTAAGCGACACAGCCCAACCTTGATCTGCTCGTCCTGCTGTTTCTAAATGCTACTCAAAGACAGCAGTTGGGAAAATGATGTTACAGCCAGGGCCTATGTGGGCTGTCATCTCAGGGAGCACCGTTTCTCTCGGCAGCTGCTCTCAGCAGCTATATCCCTCACCTGACAATTGCCTCGTTCAGCAACAGGTCAGGCCAGCAGAATCCCTCACTTACTTTCAGGCTCCCTCAGCACCAGTGACAGAGAGCGAATTGCCTCTGGCTTTTCTCTGCAGCCCCCATTACATTAATGAACAGCATTACATAAAAAAATTGCTGCTGACAACTAAATCCTTTCATAAGTCATGATGCTTTTGGACATGTCCCTCCATTCTCCCACCCTCCCATGCACACATACAGGGAGAAGGCCAAATAATCAGGGAAATGTTGGTCTTCTCTTTGAGGTGATCATTTGTGAATCGTCATGGGAAGTTAGTTTGTTCCCTTTTGGATGCGCAGTTTTGAAGCAGTTGACTGAAGAGAAAGAAACCACCCGCAGATCAAGAGATGGGTTTGTCACTGGTACCTGTTGCTGCAGAGGGGGAGGTTGGCCGACCCTCTAACACAAGAGACATGAAGGAGAATTCATAGCTGGGGCAGGAGAGGTGAGAGACTGGAAAATGCCTGTCCGTTTTAATGTAAATAGTTACAACATGCACATACATTTCATGCCATCTCACTGCCCTCATAAATGTCAGGAATGTTAAGTAGGTAGGAGGCCCCTCTAAGCACTGAGATGCTCATAGCTTACAGCAGTGTTCCCAAAGTACAGCCCGTGGGCCCAAGAAGCTTTTGCAAGCAATATGTGATGGCATTTTTAAGTGTGGCCAGCCTTGACAGAGCAGCCAGTGGTCAGCAGTAGAGTGGTGACATGGTACCTGGTGGCTGTGCAGGTCCCACTCGAGGGGGAATTTGGTGAGGATGCTGAGCTCTCCTCTTTGCACTTTGCACATGTGAAGCACATTCTGTTTCATCTTCAGAACAGAGAAATTCTGCATTTTGGGTGATTTTTGTCCAGAAGCCCCCCAGCCATATCATTAAGTAGCCCTTTAGGAACGAAACTTTGAAAACTCCTTGCTGAGGAGGTTGGTACTAAAGCTACAACCTGTAATCTGGGTTGAGGTTTTATCAGCCATCAAGATCGGAACGGAAAAAGCACTTGTAGTACGCGAATGGCCAACTCAACTGCTTGGAGAAAAGAGTTGATTCAAGCTGCCAATATTGGCTCTTACACAGATAATAAACTAGACTGGCCTTTCTCCTGACATCACACTTCAATCAAAAACTTTCTCACAAAATGTCACTTTCAAAGTTGCAGCTTTAAAAAAAAAAAAAGTCTTTATAAAAAATTCATGGCCACAATGATCTGATAATGCAGCTTTCTGATACCAGCAGATGTTTTGTCTAACATGTTCCCTGAAGCTGTACTCTGTGCCTTCATATCTTTCATTTCCAGTTGCTATCTGCTGACTGTGGGATGTCATGTACGTACCCTATAGCGATGCGCAGCAATTCGCATCTAACACCGCCGTGCGTAATGAGCTTCACAAGATGCTTGTCGCAATAACTCCGCACTTCCCCAACCATATGGAACACAACACTCCAAAGCCCACAGACACTTTTTTTTATTACAGTTCAGATCCTTAAAACATAATCTGTGTGATGTCTAGTGAATGTACGTGAAGAGCTGCTGAAAACAAAGTTAACACTTGTTCACATCATCTGTTACAAATGTCCAATTTGGGACAATAAATTTCCTCGGAACCTGTTCTTTTGCTGACTCGTTGCTTTATCTTTTTTCTCTTTCTCTCACGTCGTTTTTTTTATGAACTATGCATATGTATTAAATGGGATTTGTTGTCCCTAGATACCAATTTGCATAAAGTGCAAGCCATCATTGGTTGGAGAGAAGCAAATTACTTCTCCAGCAAGATCACACTTCTTTTTTTCCTTTTTCTTTTTTTTTTTTTTTTAATTTTAACAAACCGCAGGCAGAGGCTGTTAACAGCACTTAGCCAGATATGCAAAGTATCACTTTTCTCAAAAGCAGCTTGATCAATGAGCAAAAAAAAAAGAAGAAAGGGAAGGTATTATCCAGTTAAGTACAATGCAGAAATGACCCAAGACTGAAGCAGCGAACCCAGCCATTCACCTGTAACTCGAGCTGCCTGGTTCCAAATAAAATACACTTCAAGTATGGCTTGGCACTCAGGACACAAAGCAAGATGGCTCGGCTGAGCAGAGCCTCCCAGAATCACCATCCCCTTTTCTAAGTGGCCTCAGTGTGTTTCCACAAGTCCCAAGCGTGCTTGTTACTTTTAGGTGTTGCTCATCTCCCTGGCAGGAGCCTGGCTTGCTCGTTCACGTCCCCACACATTTACTCACGATGGGTGCCTTCTGAAGGAAGGCTTGAAATACCTCTGCAAGTGTAAGGAAGCTCTCTCTCCTTTGCCCTCCCCTCATTTCACTTGGCTCCCTGGTGCCAGAGGTGCTCTGCAGGAAAGCAGCTGCTGTCCTAGCAGGCTTTGGACAATTCCAATCTCCTTTTTTTCCCCTCATGCTCCTCATAGTGCACACCTGTGACATGTTGGCAAGAGCATCAACTATAACAGCATGACAGATTCCCAGGTTCAGAGTTAGCCCTGTATGAGCCCTCTACTTTGGGGAAGGGAGACACAGGAGGGAAAAATTACAGTGAGGGGATTTTACAAATACTTTGAGATTATTATCAACAGATTATGTAAGCAAACCTGTGATGCACAGGACAATGTACAAACTCACAAGCCCACTATAAAAGGTCTGAAAGCCAAGAGCCAGGCTCAGTTAAAAAGCGTGGGATGTTAAATTCACTAACGGGAACAAATTAGTAAGGATGCTGAGCTGCAAAGTTTCCAACTAGGTCTGAACTTCTCAGGAATTTAATGCTGGGACATCACTTAGGGTATTGAGGAGAAGAGGTCCCCTCTAAACATAATCTTTTATTCTTCTGAGCTCTCTGAAAATGACGGCAGGATCTGTCCCTCACTTAACGTTCATTCAGAATTTAATCCCAAATCCATCAATATCATGTGCTTGGATTGTTTTACCTCAGAATTTAATGGACAGATGATACTGTCTTAAGAGTGGTTTCTGAGATCACACAGAACATCAGTAAAGGACTGCCGGCATAGGGCAACTAATCTTGGCCACAGTGACGACTAGATGCTGAGGTGTTTTTCAGGGACTTGTGGGTGCCAAAACAACAGGCTAGGACCCGGGGTGTGCAAATTCTCAATAGTCTGTATTTCCTACATGATTTTCTATCCAAAGATACACAAATACCCATAGATTTTATGCTGTGTGATGATTCCAAGGTGGAAAAAATAGTCTTCGTCTGCAGAAATATTGGCAACTTCTTGCGGTTTTTGCAAAAAGGCAAAAATCCCACAATTTCACACATTTCTATTATTAACGTATGCTGCTTTGTTTCCATATTTATATTTGTCACATTTAAAAGGAATAAAATAGAATTTAAAAGAAGATCCTAGCTCCCAAACGATCAGAAAAGCACAGAGAAGTCATGCAAAGATTATGAGACAAATTCGCAAAAGGGAATTAAGCGCCGGCTTTGAAAACAGGGCTGTTTTGTAAGCAAGGGCACTGTCACTGCTAACCACAGCATCACTGTGGGACCAGGTGAAATCATGTTGGGGACACCTACCCTCGGACGGAGAGAAGAACACGGACCTTGGCTCTCTAAACTGACTCTTAAGAGGCAGGAAGGATCAACAACTTTCTCTCTCTCCAGTGTCTCTCGCTTGAAAACCCTGGCAGGCTCAACTGGCAGTTCAAAAAGGCAGTGCCTAGGTGCCTCTGTACAGGTGCATCTGCAGCCCGATCCCTCTGGAGATAGACGAAGCCAAAGAAATATCTTGCTAAAGCTCAGCCAAACGCAACATATGAGACCCAACCGTACAGCAGGCGCTAGATAACATGCAATCACGACCTCCTACTGCAGCAAATTCTACATAAACCCAGGCCTTTGAAAGAGAAGTAGTAAAAAAAAATGTGTTTTTCTCATTCCTTATCTGTACCTACTCCATTTTACCTAAGGCTGGCTATTAGCTCAGCTGGTGATGTCACTTACTTCACTGGAACCTGTTATCATGAAAGATTTCTCACAGGATTTTCTATTTGTTAGCTTTACGCTTTGTGCAATGTTGTATTTCATTCCATTAGATAAAGGGTTAAGTGATTCACATTTTACCCATATAGACTAAGTTATACTCCCTGTGGGTTGGTGCCTTCCTATTGGCTAGAACGATGACCTTGGAAGCAGACAAAAATGATGCATTGTTGCAATAAATATTATAGCTTGCACCTGTTTCTAATTAAATCTGCCAAACAATTTCAGAGATACTGAAAAGAGAAATGTGTTGGCTTCTAATCGGGTGTTCTTTGCTGTTTGATCTGGATTATTCAGCCCCCCCACATGACTTCACCTTCTTGGTGCTTGTTTTTCTTCTTCTTTTTGGACTTGTAGAAAGTGTTAGTTGAAAGAAGTCCTCTGCAAGAGGAACATCTCTGCGTAAAATCCCTCATAACTAAAAACCTGAAAACTGATGGATTTATGCCAGTTTATGGCAAGACACCTCAGGTATCTCCAATATGGCTTCTTGGTTTCACAAGTCTGTTTTGGTCTTCTCCTCTTCCTTTGTCTCCTCCTTCTCCTCCTCTCTTTTAAACTTCAGAGCTTAATACAATCTCTAGCTATTAGCAATCAGGATCAGGCTGACTGGGAGGCTGAAGGCTTTTGCAACTGGATTCCAACATGTCGGGGAGATAGTCCAGGAAGGACTACCCTGCTAACACTCAAATAAATGCAAATGGTGCAGTGGTCACCTTCTAATGATACTTTGGGAAGGTTCTGGCAGTTGTTACCTACCAGAACAATTGCACTAGGACAGGTATAGATTCAGGAAGAGAACACTGAAGGCTTCACAGACAGGCTGTGGTTTGCAGTTCAGCATTACGCTTTTCACCCTCTATATCGATTCTCAAGTTTATCTGCCACTGAAAGTGCTTTTTTCGTGAACTGAGTGTTTCGTTGCTTGCACATCTACCTCCCCAAGCCGTGCAAAGTCTGTATAGATTTCAGGCCTGCTCTGTGGACAAATGCAAACACACATAGCAAATGCCGACAATGTTTTCCTTAACATGGGAAATAAAGAAATAAGGAATTACTATTATCTCTGTTTTCTAAGTGGGGACTGGAAGCTGCAGCTCAGCTAACACTTCTGGCTGTCAATGACAGAAGCAGTCCAGTCCCTCCAGTCCCTGTGGGTCCCTTTTCTCACGCTGGGATAAGCATTTGTGCATCTGTATTTTGGAACCGACTGAGGAATTTATCCATCTGAAAACTAATCCAGGGAGGAAAAAGAGAGTTTTTATTTCAGCTACATCAACTTCCTGACTTTGGTCTACACACAGCCTGGCAGTACAAGACTGAGCAGCTAGGACAGAGTCTGTGCAAGGCAATCGTTTTGGATGGAATAGCATGAAATCACAGGAGAAACACATAATGACACCAAGAAGACCACACAGGTCTCCGAAATCCACATACGTCTTTCACTGTTGTTAATGTCATCAACCTCACAATCTAGCAAAGATTTGCTAGTTGTGTACCATACATTTGAGACACCCAAAGTTTCTCATGTGTGGACAGTATACCTCAGAAGTGTCACATTTGGTGGAATTAAATGACCCTCTCCTCAGTCTAAAATTAATTATTTGGAGGTGGAGGTTGCAAGAGGATTATTTTAGTAGCCATACTAATGAAGGTAGGATCAGACAGGTTAAAAATAAGCCAAGACACAAAGAAGATACGGTAAGGGAAGAGAATGGCTTAGCCTGTACGGTGTGATGAAGCCCTGCATCAGTATTATGGCAGGAGGTTTGTTCAGGAGGAGAGACAGAACTATAGAGGCATTTTGCAGGGTTAGCACATCTTTCCCTGTCTGATACACTTTCTGTTTTCCACTCTTCCCTCAAAGGCAGGTAATAAAATGCCTGCTGGTACCCCCCATGACTGGAGGCACCCAGAGTGGTTCAGCCCATCGTGAGTGCTGTGCCAATCATTTAACAATTCCCACAGCTGCCTTTGTGAGAAGCCTCTCTCTTAAGCCTCTGGTTTAAGAATTTAGAGTAATCATGTAAAAATGATACCCCTGTGCTCTATGATCCGCTGAATCTCACTAATGCCGGATCCCAGAAGAGGGCTTATTAATGAAAAGATGCAATGCCTCTCTCTCTGCTCATGTTTCACATGAATATCTCTCATGGATTCGGCAGTAAACCTTACTGCTGATAAAGTAAGTATAATGAACCTCCGTGCTCCAGGAGAATGAAATCTCGGACTGATGAAGTAGGTACCTGCTCTACTTTCCAGCACAATGGCAGGCTGGAGAGGTACAAGGAGAAGCACTCGGCTGCTATGGGAGTAGCGGTGCAGTATTGCAGCCTCCTAAATCTCGGGGCTGATTTGCCAGCGATGCCTTTGGCTGTGTGAGAAGATCAAGAGTTTGGAAGGGAGCAGTTTGTAATTAGCTGAGAAAAATGAAATTTTACCCTATTGTAAACCACTGAGTCGACAGAAGCAAGCAGGTTTTTAAAGGGACAACAACACCTTGAGGCTACTCTGCGTCCTTTCAACATTACCCAGTAGTCAAAACCCCAGTCAACTCTTGCCAGTTGGTGAGCTGTTCAGAAGGAATGGGCACCATGTGTTCTGCAAACAGCAGGATCCTTTCTGCTGCTTCCAGCCCCTGACATCTGACCAGTTTTCAAGAAGGCACTGAAAATACTTTCAGGTACCGCACCTGTCCTGAAGCTCCTTTGCTAATGGCAGCAGATTTTGTGATCAAGATATTCAAATTGTTATAAATCCTTTTGAGGCAGCTGATTGAAAACAAACAACAAAGCAAAATCCTACTTGAAGAAGCAGAAAGGCTGATTCCATGTCTATCCATGGGAAAAGAAAGCAAGTGACTACCTAGAAAGCACCACGAGGCTAAGAAAAGTTAACAGGCAAAACACTGTAGGCACCAGTGCAATCAGTCTCTATATTCATCGGAGGGCCTCTGTGATTTATGTGTTCCATTAAAAGGAACACATGCCTTATGAATTACCCCTAATCTTAGCACCAGTAGGATGGTATAGGACAAGCAACAAGAGTCTGGAAGATGTCACTCTGGAGTGACAATCACAGAGACTAGTCCAACAACCAGACTATATCTGCTCAGTGCATCTCTGATACCTGGATCACAACTCATCCTTACAGAGCCAGCCCCATATAACCGAATCCAAACTTCTCAAACCTTTGTGAGGTGCAAATCTGAATATAGCAAATTATCACAAAGATCAGCAGCGCTGAAGAGTGAATGTAATCCCATTTCAAACATTGGTTATTATCCTCTGCAGGTCTATTCAATGATTTAAACAACCCACGAAAATGTTAGCATCATCCCTCACTTCCAGGGGATTCTTTGGTTAGAAGGAATTCAAACACTCTGAAACTCAGTGGAACCTTAAACCAGGGGCTGTGTTTTGTATTAGCAGCTTCGGTATAACTCCTGGTATTATTAATACCTAAATGCCCCATATGTTGTCTTTAGAGAGGAAGGCAGTCACACCACCTTTATATGTGTGCTTTCTTCCCTTCACTTTTACATTTCTTCAGCACGCAAAATGTACTTAACTCACTGCTTATTGAATGAAGGATTAGTATTATTTTCCTTCCTCCAGTGAACTTTGTTTCACTTCATCCTGCATATATTTTGCTAGGTTGTGTTTTCCTGCCAGCACACCACTGTTCAGCAAACTACCGTACTTAAGGGCAGCCAGCTAATACAGTGATACCTTTTTACTCACAAGGAGTGTTTCTGTAATCACGGTTGTGCCTGCGGTATGAATGACAGCTTACACCAAGAAGCACAAAATGCACTTCCAGAAGCTTTGCCGAGCTGGGACAGAACTAAAGCAGCTTCAAACTGAACTGCTAAGACGTTTGAAATGTTTAGAGGAAGACACGTTTTGAAATGTAGTCTGCTACTTAAACAAATAAATGTTGACCAGGGAGCGTGAAGGGAGCTACTTCCCCATCCTCCCTTGTCCTGCTTTCACTGGGATAGAAGCCCAGGTGAGTCACAGTCTGCAGGCTCTTAGTAGTTTGGAGTCAGGCAGGGCAGCTGACCTGAGCTGGCTACCAGCATATCCCAGACCATGCAAGGTTTGGTGAGGACAGGGGCTCCCGTTCCTCTTGATCCTGCTCCTCCTTTTCCTTCTCCTCCTGCTTCTCCCCATCACTGGAGGGGCTCGCTCACCATTCTGTGCCCAAGGACAGCCTTCTCGTATATTGTGACCGCTGTACATTTGCCGGGCTGAGTATAACTTTATATACTTTGTATTGGCATTGGTATCAGTTTTGTTGTTTCATTAAATCCATTTTCATTGCAACCCACGGGTGTCCTCTTCCCAATCTCACTTCTGCTGGGGAGGGATCATCAGGTGATGGAGCAGCTGCTGTAGTTTAGCACTGGATATGGGTTAAACACAGACAATCCTTTTCTGTGCTGCCATATCTCATCTTGAGCTAGACTGGGAGCTCTTGGAAAAATTTCCTGCTTTGGGTTTGGTAAAAATTAGTATAAAAAAACCCAGGTAACAAATCTGTGATGGTTTTGTGTATGGTTTACAGTTGCACTTTTTTCTGTGGTTAAGAGTGGTTATGTTGCCCAGTAGGAAAGCAAGTAGAAACAAAAGGTATCTTTACAACTCATTGTGCTCTCGAAAGACAAGATTGGAAGTTCCTCTTCATATCACTGCAGCAATACAGACCTCTCTGGTGAAAGTATTTTCTTTTTCTTGTGGAATTATACCTCAAGTCCTGTGAGGTAGTTACTCTCTTTGTTCTTGTGAGCCAAGCTAGTTGCAAGATCATGCTATGCCATGCTTATAACCTCGCACTAAAAAGGAGGAGATTACAAAGGGGGCAAAATACCCTAGAGGGTTCCCCTTTATCAGAACCTTCCCTGTCAGTTTGCCTTCTCATTTCCTGAGCTCTTGTCTGATTATTAGTGTACTGACAGAATAAAAATAACCTCATATTCCTACATGAATCATAAATAAAACCCTTTTATTTCATCAAAGAGGTTGGCAGGTTTATAGTCCTTTGCAATGCATGCACGATGTGAATGACATACCTTTAATTTTGCTGACAAGCTTGTCGGGGTCCTAATGAAAAAGAGTGAAAAGTGGGTGACTTCTCTAAAGGTTTAGCAGTTGCTTTTTGGTGAGGATATATATTTCACCTTGCCACTGTAATCAAGGAGCCAACTGATCTTGGTAATGAACTCTTCAATTACAGTCCATTTCTGACTCTTCAAGAATGCCTAGGCAACAATACCACAGTGATTATAGCTGATATTACAGATTAAAGTAACTTGGGCAAAAAAAGGAGGGGGAAAAGAAAAAAAGAAAACCTGAGCAGTGTCCTTGCTAGAGCTTCAGGTATCAGGGTGCATCAGCAATGAACCAAAACCAGTGATCAAATTCCAGATTTTGGACAGCTAGATTTTAGATGTGGTGCTGAGCGACATGGTTTAGTGGTGACCTGGCAGTACTAGCTTAACAGTTGGACTCAATGATCTTCAAGGTCTTTTCCAATCAAAACAATTCTATGATTTTGTATCATTGTTGTACACCAGACGATAATCAAGTCACTACTCTCACCTGTATTCTGACACTATGCATTCCTCCCCGTTTGCCACTTTGCTTTTAGAAATGACATCAAGTATGGTCAAGGTCATCTTGGGACAGCCCCATAAAAAAGAAAAGGATAGTGCAGGGTATTTCTTTTGGTGTCTCCAGCAAGCAAGTTTCCTGATAAAGGCTGCACAAAACAAGAATAGCCTAGGAACACAAAAAACGGACACAGTACACAGAATTGGAAAGAATCTTTCCTATTTCCAGTCTTTCATACAGTGAAAAGTACAAATGCTTTCAAAGAGGGACACAAACCGTTAAAAACATCTATTTTTAGCAGTGATGAGAGCGTTCTCCCCTTCTTCAACATATCCTTTCATATTTCTACTTTCCTTTTACTGTTTCCTATTTTGCTCATGTAAAAGTCATGAAGAACACTGGCCCCTAAGTTTGCTTTCTGACCACAGACCAATTGTCAAAGCCACAAGCCTTTTCCCCTTCATAAAAGAATTACTGCTTTTTCAGAAGTGTCCCAGGTCTTCACTTAATAAATTGGAAAGAGATTAAGGGAATAGGGCAGCTTCATTTGATATCTTGGAACTTATTTTTTGTTTTGCTGGTGGTTCCTGTCTTCAGCAATAGCTCATCAGAGAAAGTTTGGGATTTGGCATGTTACTCCTGCCTTATTGCTGTTCTTTTGTGTTTCTTGTTTTATTTGGGGGGCGGGGGGTTAGAGGTGGGGCTACTGAGAGAGAAAATTCAAGAGACATAACTAAGATCATCTAAGTGGAAAAAGCAGCAGGGGCTTTGTGTGCAGGATAGTGTGTACATGGAGAGACGGGACAGAAAAAGAGAAAAAAAACATGGACTGTGAATTCCAGATTGCTATCTTGTCGGTTATTTTACAAGATTCCAGGGCTGCAATTTTAATTTTCATTACTTTCCATTTTCCTTTGATAAGCTCAGAAGCAGTGTCTAATTTTATTAGGAGCTTTTCATCAAATGTGGATATTTCCTTCCTCAAGGGATTCCCTAGCCACAAGAACATCAGGTTCTGTGAAACATTAGCTAATCCCAGTTAGAGTTACTTGACCCTATCAAGTTAAGAAATAAATTTTACTCTTCATGAGAGTCCTACTGTTTACACTCCAGACAAAATTCTTAGATCTCAGAGTTTTCAGAGGAAAAACATTTTTCATAATGCCAGAAAACTGGCCTTAAAGACCTATGCCATACAAGCCTGGAACTGTCTTTTGTTTCAAATTAAATACGTTGACAGACTTCCTCTTGACTGCAGCTGACACCAGTGCCTGATGTTCTTGGCGTAAAATCCAAATGGGTAACAGTAGAAGCCATTACTGGCAACATCCCATCCTGTACTCCACACATCACTACTTCTTGCCCTTGACCTTCCCCCATGTGGCAGCACAGAGAGGAAGACTGCCAAGAACCAAAGTA
The DNA here is from genome assembly GCA_013396935.1 of Baryphthengus martii. Lineage (NCBI taxonomy): Eukaryota > Metazoa > Chordata > Aves > Coraciiformes > Momotidae > Baryphthengus > Baryphthengus martii. The sequence continues at coordinate 1,080,577 of VWZK01011769.1, read as the reverse complement.
CTTCTCATTCAGTGCAGACAAGATACACTTCAACAAGAGGCTCCAAGTTTGGTGAACCTCTTACAGCAAGTGTTTGCCTGGTGCGTGACCACCCAAACCAGTGTGGCATGGCCTGGGGAGTGAAGCAGGAGCGGGACAAGCGGGAAGCTGCTGCGAGCAGCCATCAACGTGACATGTGGGAAATGTAGAAAGTCTGGAGATCGATTCAGAGCTGACAGAGAGAAAAGCTCCAAACTCAAAAAGCCAGAATCTTTCCAAACCTGTTCTGCTCTACTCTAACACGTTTAACAGTTATAATCATCCCAGGGTGTATTAGCTCGGTGCATTAAAAGGATATTGTGTCACACTATGTTTTAAAATACAGCATAGTTTAATTTAAAGGTGAAATAGAATGTCTTCTGTGCCTTGCTCAATCAAGATAACCCTGAAAACCAGGGGATCGGGCACTCTGGCTGTAGTGGTGTTACTTGTTCAGCTGTTTGCTATGCAAGGTCTTGCTAGAAAAGGTTAAGAAAAGCCTCATATACTCCAGAATTGTCAGTTTGTTATCACTATTAATAATACTTTATAGTACTTAACATGATACTTTTCATCTTCAAAGCACTTTGCAAATATTAATTAATCCTCACAATCTGCCTGTGGGGTAAGCAAATGCTGTCGCTCCCAGAAGTTGAGTCGCGGGGTTAACTGACTTGCCCAAGTCTCGAGGATCGGGATCAGCCTCCGCACATCCTGCTCTGATGCTCAAAATACTTGAAGACAGTGTTCCCCTTTCTCTGAGATGGGGTGGCACATGCGTGCCACTTCCGTACATAAATTTTACGAGTTGGCTTGAAGTGATAACTGCAAGTTCAGCTGCTTGAACAAGGTTGCAGATATCTCCCTTTGCATTTATTTCTGCGTTGATTCAAGACATAGGCAATTATCATCTGATAATTAAGGCACTAAATTCATAGAGGAGCTCCTAGCTAATTTCTAAAACTACTTCCCAACCTCTGCTTTGCAGCAGAGACTCACGTAGGTGTGCACAAAAGTGATCAGAGTCTCAACTTAAAGAAACAGCAGACTTCTTGAAAGATTTAACAGGCCACCAATACTTGAGGCACACCTAAAATGAAGTGTTTCACTGAAAGCAGCCTGCATGTTTGTATGGACTGATTAGCCAAACGCTTGGGCTTTTTCACTGGTGTGTTTGGGTTGGTTTGTTTTGTTTTCAAACAACTTGCAGCACTGTAAGTGCTAACCAGCTAACAAAGGTTTAGAGAAAAGGACAGGTCCATGATGTGGTTTTATTTGTCCATGCTCCTTTGAGTTGGTAAATCACACTGCATTGCTTTATTGAGTGTCCCTTTAGGAGTATATTGGAAAAAATTCCATCTGCCACAATTAATAGAGCGCCTAGTGCATCATGTGGCATAGCCCTGGTGTCGAAACTCAGCATTCTCTGGGAGTCCTTTGGTCCCACACTGGATGCCAGAAAGGATAGTAGCTGTGACATGTGATACAGCTGCTGATAAATGATGGTGATAATGCAGAATAAAAAGGCTAATAAGTTCTCTCCAACACCATACTACTTTCATGCAATGAATGCAGTGATGGCCCTGTTTGCTACTTTTTTTTTGGTTTGGGCTGGTGAGTTACTTCTCCCTTTACCTGCACGTTACTTTCATCTTCTCTGTACAATGCCATGGAAAGACAGCAAAAATTAATGTCAGTGTCTCCCTTCCCTTTTAAACTGTAAAAGAGCCTTTGAAGGCAGAGTAAACCAAAGAGGCCAGTAACTAATTATAAGCCATTGTACTGGACTTTGAGGAATAATGAATAGAAGCTATCGCCCGTGCGCTTACCAGAGTGCTTTGCATAGACAGTGGTGTCTTTGTGGGAGAGGGAGATCCCTTCACTGGACCACAGAGAGAAGAAATGGAATTGTTAATGTATGTAAGAGGCAGAAGGATTTCTATGGTACTATTTCATTGCAGAGGCAGAAGGTAGCAGAGCCAATCGTGAAAAGCGTAAAGGTGTGAAGACAAGAAGATGGAGAGCTGATTAAAAGCACCATGGGGAGTGTGAGCGAACAAATCAATGGTAATGATGGAATTATGCCTGAGTGGAACCCAATAGTCTACGGTGTCCTAGAGACTTGGTGCTGGGGATTAAACGTTGCGAGGAGCAGAGCTGAGCCCTTGTCCAGCCTGTTGGCACTGAGAGGTGCGCTGATTGATGGGATGGGTGTCACTACAAAACTGGGTGAGGTCTGTTGAAGAAAGATTGAGATTAATATAAAGACCACTGCACCCGCGTGAGATGTGACAGCTGAATCCTGCCCAACCAGGAGCCAGGGTGGTAGGGCAGTGGTGTCCAGAGAGATGCCAGTCACGGCTGCCACGCTTGGAGGAGCGGGACTGGGCTCATCTGGGGAAGCAGAAGCACAAAGGAAGCAAAGGTAAAAGATGAGAGAAGAGCCCTGAGGGTGCTCGGCGAGGTTAGAGGTAGCACCTGGCAGGGAGGCAGGAGAGCAGAGCCAAGAGGCACAGAGGGTGGGGGAGAGATGAGCGGCAGCAGCACCGGTGACGTGTGGGGCGGCGAGACAGGGGCTCAGAGGCGCAGGCAGGAGTCGAGGGAGCAGAGATCAGAGCTGGCTGCGAAGGCTCTGAGAGAAGGGCCTGGAGCAGCCTGGAGGGAGGGAAGAGAGGATTGGAGCAGCCGGCAAGATCAATGCGGGACTGGCTCTGGCTGGGGCAGAGTGGCTGAGGGCTGGCAGCACTTACCGAGCTTGTCCTGCACTTACAGCCACTGCCACCTGAGGCACGTTTGTATCAAAAGTACAACAGAAGCTTCTGCGAGCACTTTCACACAAATACAGCTTTAGTTTCCTTCTCCATGACCATTTTAGGGATTCCTTTGCTGGTATGAGGCGTACATCTTTATGTACGTACATGTATCCCAGATGCCCATCAGCACAGCACCAGGACCTCTCATCATACCTGGTTTTGTGGTCAGTGACCTCAGGAGGAAGGGTCTGAGGCCATTTTGCCCACCCCAAGCTTCTCATACAGTGTTGCCACAAGGGCGACTGTGATGGATGGAAGGCTGAGTAAACAGATAGGGCTTGTCGGGATAGACAGTGAGAGCAGAGGTCTATTCATGAGGGATAAAATCATGAGTATGCCCGTGCCATAACACTAAGTGACGCAGAGGTTTTCTTTCCAATGGCATTAGCCACGTTGCCAACTGCAAAGGCAGCACTGCCAGTGTGAGGAATGCAAAGGGACAGTCTGACCTCAAGCTTTGCCTGACAGGTCATCCTCCCACGCCACAGTGGCAGAGCCAGACCTTTAGCAAATACATGGAGGCCGTTTGGCATGAACTCGTGGTGAAACAAATGAAAGCTAAACATTTTCAAAATCAAATATTTGCCAAGTGGTGAAACTGGCTGCTGCAGCCATAGGGAAGCTGTTCCTAGGTGCCCTCAATCAGTTCAGATCCTGCACGCAGCTGGGACCACTGTGCTGGCCACAGTTGAGACCCTCAGACTGCTGAAGTCCACTTGTGCTCTCAGCAGTCAGGTCAGCTGCATAGGAGAGAGCAAATTTTAGAGCCCTGATCTCCAGAAATAAAATTCTCAAAAGGAAAAGATTCACAAGTAGAAAACGTACAGATTCTTAATGAAGATGACTTAAATATGGACAGTTAAAATACCCTATATGTTAGGTTCCTACTGTCAGGTACATATCTCTTATAGAGGGTCAAGCCTGAGCACAAACTAATAAACTACTCATTGAGAGAGGAGCTCAATACCAGAAAGCGAGAATCTGGCTTTTGGCCACATCTTTGCTCTTTCCTAGTAATAGAGTGTGAAAAGCTTGAAAGGAACGTAAGGCTCAGAATTGGGCTTGAGCACAAGTCCCTGGATCGACCCATTTTCCAGATATATTTTTTTGATTCTTGAAAGCAGCAAGCACCAGGAGTTGAAGAGGAAGATCTGAACACGGCACAAATATTAAATGTAAATACAAGACATTCCAGTACAGACCCTTCACCGAAACAAGCCCCAGAGCAAAGTTATCTCTTCCTGTTAATGACAATGCAAAGGACTTCAGCACAATAGTATTTACTCAGTTAAATGAGAACTGTAATGCACTTCAGCCTTAGAAACAAAACTTGAACTATTTAAGTGTATCATTTGCAAACCTGAGGATTTATTTGCATGTGGCTGCTGACTTCAGTGAGAGTCACTGCTGCAACCAGAGGTACGGCTTTGAAAGCTTTCTCAATGGGTGCAAAGGCTGTGTTACATGTAATGGATGATGTCCTTTTGCTTTAAGCTCAAGCAGAACCCAGAGCAAGGAAGTGCAGACTTGGTTCAGATGCAAACAGAAGTAAAAATGCATTTTAACTTTGCAGGTTTCAACTTTCCAGAGTCAAACTAGCCCTAGAAACACAGAGACAGTATGACAGGGCTTCTGTACGTTAGAGAGATACGCCAATCAAATTCCATGAGACTTACAGGTTAGCAACATCTAGGACTCAGGAACTAAACTTCAGACCCAATTGGCCATTGCTCAACTCAGTTGCCTTATGCAAGCCATTTTACCGTATTTTACCTCACTTCCCTCCAGTAAATTCGGAATAAATAAATTCATCCTCTTGGAGATCACTGGATGAGAACTAAGCATTATTATTAGGTGGACTCATACTACACAGGTAATATTAATGTCGTAACAAGTAACAGGTCTTGTCTAGACAGCGTATTTTTTGCGTATGAGGGTGCTGGGAAATTCTAATAACCACCCTGACCTTTGCCGTCATACTGGTCAAAGTCACCCACTTGCTTAAAAAGTCTTCTGTTATTTATTTTTTAATATATATGACTGAGCCTTTCAACCTATTCTTCTGAAGCTTTGCAACATGCAACACAGAGTATGCACTTCTAGTAATGATCATATGGTCACGTTTCTTCCAAACTCAAGTGCCCCTAACCTGAGTAACTAAACCTTCCCAGGATGAAGTTTTCTTTAAAAGTATGATGTAATAGTCTTCTTTCTAATAAAGACTACATAATTATCTTAATCTTTGCACACGTATGGAAGGCATTTGGAAAAAAACACTTTGTTTTTGTAGATACAGCAACTTTAAAAGACAGGAATCGGTAAACAGCAGGCTAATCATTCTGTCTCTGTTGACAAGCAGTGAAGGAGTTAATTACCCGCTGCTTTTCACTAATTCTGTTGCAGAGCTCAGTTGTGCATATTAAATGTCCAAGTTACCAGATTCAAAGAAAAACTTGATCTCAATTTGGCTACATATTAAAAGTGCCATTCCCTGTTGTCCTACCTAGCACTGTTAATTGCATACATTTAGCCCTCTATTGGAGAATAATTTAGCTTCAGATTGAAAAGAAATAGCCCTGGCCTTGGTTATTTTGGCATACAAGTCTCCAGTATGACTCTGTTTTCTAAGCAGACATTAATGATTCTAAAACTAATATTCATTGTTTGAAGAGGCATAGCGGCCTTGGCATTTACTTAACCTTTTGTCTCATGTATGAAACTGAGTCAGCCTAAATCCTTTTCTTAATTAATATCTATTCTTTTTTTTTTCTGTCCAACATTATTTATTAAACAATTTGCATGCAACAATTAGAGTTGAGAGATTAGAAAAAAAAACACAGTATGAGCAAGCTCGTTTAGCACGACGACCATGAAACTGGTCCTCCAGCTCAAACAAAGCTCTGAGCATGAATGAGATGGGAATAGGGAGTAAAGAAGGTCAGGTGAAAAAATTGAAAATCAAGTCCCATCATTTACCTGTTATCCCTAAAATTAAGCTATTGCTTACTAAAAAAAATAATACTTCTAGAGGGAAAGAGATAAAATACAACTGTAAAAGCATAAAACCCAGGGATTTGAGATCTCTAGTGTATGCCAGTGATGATCGTTACAGTTGTGAAGTGTAATCACTGAACCTGTTTGCTTCTTGCTGTGGTAGAAAGAAAACACCATTTCAGATTCCTATAGTGTTTCATGGGACAGCACTGCCTGCTCCACATCAACTCTCTCAACTGGAGCTCCCCTACTTTCCCAGTGTCTTTGTTTCTAGATACATGTTTGCACTTGTGTGATCACAACTACTTTGCACGTGCTGCTGAGCGTGCAACAGAAGACACAAATGTTCAGGTTAACATGGAAAATGGCAAGTACACCTCTGGCAATGAAAATAAAAATATTTTGAGACTGCATTAATTAGTTGTATGAGACTAACTAAGAACTGGATTGCAGCTGGTTCGTGTATAAATACACACCAAAGTAGAAACTCAAGCATCTTTCCTCACCTATTCCTCACCATACCAGGGCTGGATGGCAAACCAGACCTACACAAAAAACAGTAACGTCCTCCAGGCTTTGAAGTCATAAGCAACATAGACGTGATAATATGAGCCTCATCTTGCACCTGTCAGAAGACCCGAAGGAGTAAGTTTCATTCTAGGCAACGGCATCGATGTCATCCTAGATCCTCTATTAGCCAACGATCCTCAATCTCTAATGCTCTTAGGATCTCCCTTCTAAAAGGCTTTAGGAGATCTCTGGCAACCACACAAAGCTCTTGAGTCACATCTTTCACATGAACCTATAGACAGTGAATCCTCCTACCTGCATGACAAGGTCCTAAGGGTCACATGCACCGTTTGCTTCTTTGCAGGCAGGGAAGACATGATGAAGCAGCAAAGCGGGACCACTGCTTAGAAACCTTCCTGAGAACTGAACGGGAGCACTGCCACTGCCTCAGAGGTGATGCTCCCAAAAGAAACAGTCTAGCCCTAAGGATCCAGGAGTGTCATTTTCTTCAGAACCACCTCACTGGTGTGGTACTACTTTAAAGATTATTTCAAGCATATAGTTCAGCAGGTAATTTCAGGGTATGAACTTAGACAGCAGGTTTTAAAATCCAAATGCATGTCCATAAACCTAACATATTAATAAGTTAACAGTTTTCAATAAGACATCAACATTTGCATGCATCTTCCTACTTGTTATGTGCAGTACTACATTTTTTAATGTTTCTTGGATTTCAGCCAGAGAGTCTGAGTCCCTAGTTAGTTCATCTATTACTTTCTTGCCACAATAGATCTGGGTCTCGGCCAAGTACTGAACTCATACTGCATACAAAAACACAGAATTCTCTCCCTTATCTATTGATAGTCTCCACTTCCCAAGAAAAGGGAAAAAAATATCATAAATTAAGATAAATAAGCAAATACATAAAAATCCAGCACTAACTGTAAAGCGGTTTTAGACTCTTTTAATACTATGTGTAATCAAAAGATTTCCTTATGTATTTATACTGCTTTAGTCTCCTAAGAGTCTAATTCATGACTATTCACCTGAACAGGAGAGGAAGATCTCTTCTTTAAACCCCTCCTGGAGCTCCTCAGCCTTTCCATGAGAGCGAGCAAGGTTACATGACCTGAAATAAAACAGGGAAGGAAGAGGCTTCAGTACCATCCTTCCTTTTTCAGTGTTTCTCAACCTATGGACTACAGAAGGGTTTAAAGAGGCCATAAGGGGTTAGAGGTGGCCTCTGGTTTACATTTGACCTTGAAATTTTTTATCTGTTACTCAGAGGCTCTGGTGTCTTCAGAAGAAGACAGATGAACACTGAGAAGATGCCTTTTGAAACAGCTTTGAAAACATTGTCCAGTGCAGCTCTGATGTCAGGGCAATGAACTTTGCCTTTTATTGTGGTTTTAAGGTAGAAAACTAATACTTAAATTAACAAAGAGCAAGAAAAAAAGAACGACACAATGATCCTGGCTGTGTTTTTACTGCCACTTTAATCCAGCTGAAGTCTGAGCTGCCCTTGAAAGTGCTGGTCCTGCCTGCCTGCCCAGCCCTGATGGGACCATTTATGCCCATTCACATTTGATCAGATAACTAACAGGCTAAAGCATCACCTGACCCTAAAAAAAGCCCCTTTGATGCTGCTGAGCACAGGGAAACCCAACACTCCTCAGAGCAGGGCAGGCGGGCCTGAGGAGGCAGGGATGGGACAGGAAGGGTAACAGCCCTGTTTGTGCTGACCAAGCAACCACCATGAAACCTGAGCCAAGGACACGGTGGGCAAAGCCAAGAGCAGCATCTTCACCCAGACTGCAGTTAAAATCACAACTCAGCCCACATGGAATATTTTGCTGTCAGAGTAACACTAATCACAGTAGTCCACTGGGCTGACTTGTAAAATTTTGCTAATACCAAGGTTGCTGACAAGTTAATAGAACACATGATTTCTGTACCTGGTGCTTGAGCTGTGTACCTTTTTTTCTGCCTAATTTGCCCAAACAAACCATCAGTGACTTAATTTCAGTTATTCCAGGAATTAGATCCTCTTGAAGAATGAAAGGATGCTGTATTTGTGAGGGGTAGCTTTTTATATGAAGACATGTAATTAATGGAAGCCATTAAAGATACTTGTAAAAATGATTCAGATTTTTATATATGATGACTAACTAACCTATTATTGCTCTTCTTGGTCAGAGATTAATGGGAATTTCTTAAAGGATAAAGAATTATTTAACAAGCTGCAGGATATGTATGGGCCTGGAATACACTCTGTGTTAGTGTGAATCATAGGAAATGTGGCTGTTTATTTTCTTGACTAAAGAACCAAAGCTAAATTCAGAGATAGTAAGATGACAGAAAAACCCAAACCCAAACCCCAACCCCAATAAAAACCTAATAAGGTAAGCGGATGGGTTTTTACAACAATCTAAACATATACTTTACTGAAAAAAAGCTACTGTTAAGCAATTCAAGTTCTCACATGCTTTAACTCAAGGTGGTGTAGTAACACACCAGCATGATCTCTGAAATGACTGAGAAGCACCAAAGACTTTAAAGAAAGAGTTTAAAATCAGGTGATGCTGAATATTCAACGGCTCCTTGGAAGGGGAGAGAAAGTGAGAGAGTGCAGGCAGAGAGAACAAAACACTTTGCTGCTTCCAAGAGCTTCCCATGAAGAAATTTTTTTTACAAAGCAATGACAACAATACATTTGGTCAAAGATTTCTATGCAAGGAAAACTGACTTCTAAGATCACAAGTAACAAAGTCACTTGACGATTGCCTTGATGATGGCACACATGAACACCTTTCATTTTTCCAACTCTTTCAGATTACAAGTGACCTCAGAGTATCTTGAAGCATCTTGTCCCCACTGGGTTGAAAGCATGTGCAAAGAGGGAGCAGAGCTTCTCTTGGATGACTTTGGTACTACGGCAAGAGAACAGATAACATTTCAGGAGACAAGGAAATGGAAGGCAAAGCAGTTTCTCAGGCAGCTGAAAACCGTGTTTGGTTCTTTTCACGACTGATTCGTCAAGTATTTCCTGCAGTAACCATTCTGAGCAGCAAACCACCATGATTCATATGCCCAGGTGAAACAGAAATAGCTCACTCTCTCTGGCGAAACAAATAAACTCCCTCTAGCTCTTTTCCAAAATGGATCCCCACCAAGATAGGTAGCAGCAGTGAGCCTTCTGCAGCCTGACACCCAATTATTTTAATCTCCACTCTACCTTCCCTCTCTAAGGGCTCATTGGTTTTTTCCCTTTAACTTTTTGAAGGCACATAAAGAATTGAATAACCTTTTCTCTGTGTACCTGGCTACAGCCACATCACTGAAGGGGGTCCTTTCGACATTTTAAAGGACCTGAAGTGCGTGACAACATGGCACTGCAGTCAAGAATCTCGCCGGGGAACAGAATAAGAAGATTTATTTTATTTTTAATATTTGAAAGATTTCAAAAAGCATTCAACTGGATTTCTCACTAAGAGGATGAGTGAAGAGAATCCTTTGTAACTAAGCTGGGAGGCCCAAGTCTTTTATCCATTGTTACACAGTTTTTCCCCAGGGCAGAGTTAGGAAGGCCTGCAAGCCCCAGAAGCTTAACAAGGCCAGTACACTGGGTGGGCTTTTCTGCCATTGCCTAAGCTCCTCCCGAGGTAGGAGCCGTCAGAGCTGAGCAGATCCCATGCTCCATTTCAGCCACCAACCAAGATTATTTGGGAAGATGCTAAGTAGCAGCAGCAGAAGTGCTGTCACAGATGTGAATCTGCCCGGCCTGTCTGCAAATCCACACGCATATAAGCAGGCACTCTCGGTACCGAGCCACCCATACGTCTGCTTCCTTAATAAACCAGAAGCAAAACCATTCCACAGAAGACTAGTAGTGAATTGGCACTTGGATTAATCACTGTGCATCGGACTTTGCCAAGTCGCCTTTTCCTGTCGGCTTTTTCAAAATTTTATCCATGACTGGTTAGCCAGATATATTCTCACTTGCAGGATAGATTGCGTAAAAGGAGGAAACTAGTGTAACTGTACTGCTAACACCTTTTTTTTGCCTTTGGAACTTTTTATATTTTTATGTGAAAACCCTACATCCTTGATGCAAATGAACTGGTGGGTTTTGATCAAATGGACTTCAGCACCTGTTCCCTGAGCTTGGTTTGCAGCAGTGATAGATTCACTTACCTTTCCCACAGACGTTTGTGTCTGGCTGGATATAGGAACTTGCTTGTGTGATTCCCAAGTGACAACAATTCAAGAAGGAGCTCAGGACATGAAGCAAGATACCCAGGACATGTTCTTAACCCCCGTTCTCCCAAAATCTGAAACTAGGATTTAGCCAATCTAGGTCACTACAAAACCATAAATATGCAAGATCTCTACGGGTAAAATTTTTCTTGGCAGCATTTCATAGCACTTTTGGTCTCTGTGAGATTTGTGCTGTTAATAAAGCCACTGAGGTGCATGAACTAGGAGCAGCAAAAAGCAGCTGAATACTCATGTCCATTTGTGCCTCAATCAATGCATCAGAGTTCACCATTCAAAGCTGCTCTCAAATAAAAGGTGAAACAAAAGAGCTTTTAAGTAATTAAGCACCTCTTCCCTGACTTGCCACCAAACTTGTGGGACTCTAATGTAGCAGAAATTTTAAAAAGGCAAATGTCTTATGTACGAATCCACTGCCCAGAAGCAAGAGAACATGGAGTTTGTAAATAACTTGCTTACCTGATCCCGCTGAAATGAATGGTCTGTGGTTTAGGTAGGTGTCAGTGCCATAAAGCAGGATATGCTTGGGGACCAGGAAGTTATTTGCTTCATGTGTTAACGACAGAGTTATGGAGTGGCAGTAGCAATTTCATGGCAGCAGCCATTTCATAGACAAAGTTGAAGAAGGATTTTCACTATCTGCTCAGTTCTCCCTTCTTATACTCCCAACGAAGGCCAAAGAAATTCCCGGGTCAGACTTGGGGCCAAGGTTGAAATTTTTCTATAAAATTTGAAAGGGACTCAGCTAGAGATTGTCAAGTGATGCCGTCCCTGAGAAAACACAGCTCGTAAGCATAGGTTGTGCTCTTCCTAGCACTTAGCTGTAATCTCACATAGCGCTAAATCTGGGGATGAACAAAACCATGTTTGACAAAATTCCTGCTCCCCACCCCGCAAGCCTCTTCTCCACTAAAGTCCCAGCTCCCTCTCTAGCCTCAACATTCACATGGAGATGCTGGAATAATCTGAGGAAAAAAAGCATCATGCCAAGGAGCTATATTTTAATGTTTATGCTATGGCTTTTTGTATAATAGGAATAATCACTATTGCTTTGTAGTACACTTACAACAAATAGCTTTTGAGATTGCTCAAATACTTTAGCTCCACTTCAGCTCTTAATCAAACTCAGCAGCTGTTTATTGCAATTACACTATAAAGCAACAGACATTATCCCTTAACTAACTGTCTTATTAATATAGGTAGTTACACAGTTATTTCATAGTTACTCTTAAATAACTGCTTTTAATTATTTTATTAACATAAATAACCATCTCAATAAATTTAAATTAAATGCTTACATGAGAAATGTAATTTAAAGCATTGCACAAAATTGCATCTGTTTACTAATGTTTAAATTGATGTCATTGTGTAACTCAATTAAAATGCAACTTAATTTCTTTTGACTTTTGATGGCCATGGAACACCTAAGACACTAGCACTTCCTAAACATTGAAATGGACACTATCTGGTCTGTTTTCTGTTGGTATATTTTCTTTGCAATATTAGTTTGCTGTCAGGAGAATGAGATTTCTCTTTTACCCACAAAACTTGCAATTTAATATCCTCATTTAGTTTTCTTTTCTTCACATTCCCAGTCAAAGCAACAGACAAAACTGGATTGCATTTTGCCCTCTAGTTCACTTGCGCAACTCTGCTTTCAATGGAGAAAAGGATTTTATTTTCCAGTGCAATACCGGATCCTCCGTGTCTTATGTCATTTGTTCTGGTGGGATCAGGCTCTTTGCCTTCAGCTACGGGGAAGGCAGATATTGCCTGACCTGGCCAGAAATCCCCTTATTCTTCCTCATGGGGGCCAGTTTATTGTTCAGGGGCCTCGTTCTACCCTAAAATCCTCCACAGCAGAGCGGGCAATACTGTACAGTAGCTTACACTTGTACAGCAGCTTTTATCCCACAGTGCTACTAATGAACATTTCTCTGCAAAGGGACCATGGCACAGAGCAGTGTATGCACCTCTCGCTCTGCAAAATGGCCTGCCCAGCAGACTGGCTTTTTCAGATGCTCTTTTCCTCTGAGTCCTTGCTGTTGGGGATGAAATAAAAACCTCCTATCTTTCTTCTGTTTCAGATTTCTCCACTGAAGAATAAAGAGGAAAATGTTTGCTGAAGAGCAAGAAGAAAAGGAGAAGGACTCCCTTCACCAGCTTCACCAGTTGCTTGCCATAGACCAAACAGAAGATGTTAGAAAGCGTTGGGAGAAACTTACAGTAGCAATTGTAAGTAAGGAACGGGTGAAAATAAGGCTGGAAAACATGAAGGTGCAAAAGGAGGTGAAGAGGCCTCACGCACTTTCCTGCCAGCCATTTTCTCTTGCCATTCAAACTTTTTGATGTAGTTCTATAGCTGGTGCAGATCTGTAAACGTGAACCGCTACCTTTCCAAAATCAAACCACAATAAATCCCCTCAAAAGCAACGAGGATGTATTGAAAAAATGTGCTGAAGTCAGGAAGATGGAAAGCAAAATTTCTCTGAGGGTCTTAATTCAGATCTCAGCAGCTTTTAAGCTCTAAAACTATGGAAATCAAGACATATTTGGCTCTTGGATATCAGCCAATGTACACCCTCCGCATTAGGACGAAGGGTGCCTCAGCGACACCATGCCTGTGGAGAAGTGTCATGGAGCTAGAGACAAGGAAGAGGAAAACAATGATTTATTTATTTTAATACTTGTATCCAAATGTAAGAGGTGACACAACAGGATAATTACAGGTTCCATCAGAAAAGGGTTGTCGCTGCTGTGATCACTAAGACACACTAAGCTCCTGAGGAGACAAGCTCTTAAGTTTACAGACCATGCTGGGCAAAGACAGAAGAGATTCAGTACAAAGGGATTTTAGAGGAAAATGTAGAAAATAAGAGTGAGGGAAGACATGTTTAAACTTCAGGTAACTGAGAGTTATCAAGGTCTGGATAATTGAAGTTCCAACGTATATTTGCCTACACTGTCGCTCACCTTTGAGCCCTACCTAGGCATCTTGACATTTATGCAGTCTGAAATCCTGAAAGCTCTGAGTTTAGACAACTAAATTGTTGCTTGTCAATTTAGTCTCAGCTGAAAGACAGGTGTTTTGTTTCAGAGTAACACTCCTTTCAGACTCCTCTATTTCCAAGCTCAGATTACTGAGCTAAGGAACTACCAAAAATGAAATAACTTACAAGCAGGTGAAGACATTTACATACCTTGAACAAATGAATTCTTTGGGCAAAATAGGGATTTTTAATTATTGCTTGGTTTTTGTCATATGGGATTCTCAGCCCTGGCTCTCTGGTGGGAGCTGAAGGAGCTTGGAGGCTTTGAAGGTTCCCACATTTTTGGTAATGGGGTCGATCCTTTGGTGCTGCTACGCAGTTTTACAAGCTTGTTCTGCTGAGTGAAAACTGCTCTCTGAACAAAACTGACAAAAATCCAGCTGAGAATCCGAACCAGAATTCTCCAGAAATGTCATTCTGGAAGCAGGCATAGAAATAAGACCGCTAGCCACACAGCAGTCAAATGCCAATGGTGCAAGCAAGGAGTATCCATTAGCTACCTGATGTCTACATCCTAACTTGACAGCTAATTCAAAGTGGGTCATTATTATTGGGCCTTCATTATTACCCCTAGTAAGTGACTGGGATCCTTTCCAACAACAAACAAGTTCTCTCTTGGCACAACTTTGCACAAGCAACTTGCACAGTCCAAGAGCTGCACATGCTGATGGCGCCACTGGGATCCCACTTCTGACTGTGGCTATGGTTATGTATTGTTAATGCAACGAAAAGTGAATCAGGGAGCCCAGAAAACAGCTCAGGCAGAACACAGCACCATCCGTCTGACCCCAAAACTAGCCTGCCTTTGAGATGCTCCTGTCTGTGAGGAACAGATGAAGCCATTACCATGAAGCACCTCATTGCAGAAAGCAGCAGCGAGACCTCCAGTGCACTGACCCAGCCCCGCTCATGGACTCTGATAATCCTGGTTTTCTTTTTCCCACGCCTCTGTATGTGGGTGCTGGTGCCCATATACTTCTGTTTTCTTGGTGCTGTGACAGGGTTTGGACCTTAATTCTTTTGTTTGTGCCATTAAGTGTGTTGAAAGCAACACAATACAAGCTTCATCACACTGATCTGCCAATAACCTCAGCTCTGACCTGGAGAGATGACGTATTCTGGAATAGGTTAAGGCTCTCCTATAGTTTAGAAGCTTAAGTTGGATTTGAACTGTAGCCCCACAAGTGAAAAACCAGTGTTTTTATCTGGGAAGCCACATGGCTCTGGTTTCCTGACTGGTACTTGTGACATCCCGGTATTGGCAAACCACAGAGATATTAACTGTGTGCTCTATTTTCTGCCCTTAATTATGGCCAGCTAGTCTGATTTTTCTTTCTTTCTTCTTTTTTTTCCTTAAAGGATTTGAGTGACAAAGTGACTATGCATATCATTCCACATTTGAACTGTAAGACTTCAGTATTTCTACCCCTAGTGTGTAATTGGATCAGCTGCCAGTTACAGAAAGGAGCTGGGTGAGTATTAAGCGTGTGGAAAATGAAGAAGAGTCCAAGTGTGAAGGGGAGGAATAATTTGACAAAGCCTGCAGTGAGCTGTACGTGGTTTTCTCATTCCAAAATGGAGTAGGTTTTGAAGCGCATGAGAAAAAAATGGCTTTGATTTATTCGCTTCGATTCACAGAATCTTGCCACAATCTTGGAGTCGCTCAAGACATAGGGAAAGCCACAGTCCCTGCCCCAAGAAGCTTACAATACCAGCATCATCTTAACACGGATGGCCGAGTCCCAGCCTGAGAAACCGTCTGTTTTTATCTGAGTCCCTAAAGCTGTGCCTTGAACAACATCTCGTCGGGCAGCACACGAACCTACTGCCACGGGCTCGGCACCACGGCAGGGCTGGGCCTTAGTGTGCTCATGACATGGTGGTACTCAAGTCATTGCACCCAACGCTCTTTTCTAGATTCCCACTGCAGCACTTCTTTAATTTTGAGGTTCTCAAAGAAAGGAGTGAAGCTAATGTAAAGCATGAAACATTTGAAAATCTACTACAAAAATCCAAGGTAAATCTCAGCCTTTTAAAGAAGTGAGAAATAGATGAGGACTCTGTCCAGTCAAAAAGTGAGAGTGTTTTTCTTGGGACAAAAAAATTGCCTTGCCACTGAGTTCCTCCATTATCTACATGTCTGGCAGGATCATACCGATTGAAAGACAGTTTTTTTATCCACTAAGTGTTCAACCATTTATACCCTTACAAAATGCAAGCAAACCCCCTCAGATATGAATAGGCAGTTTATGGGTTTCTGGTCAAATGCTACTGGTGGGACAGAAGAGCTGGATACTGAGTGGGTAGCCAGAACATCCTTCACTTTACATATCAGTTCCTCTAAGATGCAACTCAAGACAACAGTCTGATCATGAGGTGACAAATTTAGGGGGTAAGGAGAGAGGACTGTAGCCTAAAACCAAAGAAAAGGTCACACCATCCAGAGCAGCTCATGAAAGTAGCAGAAGAAATGGTAATTACCTGAAAATTCACAGACAGTTGTCCCTCAGTTCTAAAAATCCACCAGGCTGATCTGTAAGGAATAATAAGCGCTCGTTAGTGGTGCAAACAAACATAGAGGATTACAAACACCCCCCGAGTTGATTGTCTGCCCAGTGACAGCCAGGATACACACAGTATTGCCAAGAAGGTAGAGACCTCAAAGAACGACTGAGCTTTGCCATCTCCCAACTCTAGGTTGCTCTAAAGTTACACTTGGGGGTTTACTGCCCATAGCATCAAATTGATATTCTGGGATTTGGAAATTCTTCTGCTCTGCTTTCAAAAGCAGCCACTAATTGAGAGGAGTAATGTCCAAAAGGGCCCCTGGATTATGGTCACAGAGTCCTATCCTTTCTCACTGCTATAAAAGCTCTGCAGACAAGTCTCTCAGGCAAAACCACAGCAAAAAACAAACTCAAAATCATTTCTCTCTGATTCTCCAAGGCGGGCAGGGCATTAAGACAGAATGCCCTACCTCAAAGGAAGTCAAGATTGGATCAGAACATCTCAGAGAGCTAGAAAGGGAGAGATGGCAAAAGGCAGTAGTGTAAAGGTTTTATCAGCATGAGCTTGCGATGACCACATTACTTGTAGGTCACTGTGCTTTCCAGTTGATTAGCAACAGATGAAATAAGGAAGACAATGGCCTCTGGATTTCCAGGTAGCAGCTGGAGCCAAGTCTGCCTTTTCAGCTGCTCTTTCAGTCTGGAATACGGGTGGCGTTGCTCAGAAAGCGGCTGACTTTGTATGCAAAAGGGAACCTGCCAGGAGGTCCCAACTATCACCAAGCAAGCTCTAGAAGAACATCAAGACTATATTTGTGGTGTTAGAGGGAGGAAAACTTCAAATGCAAGGCACTTGGTTTGGCCAACAATTCGCACACTTCCAGTATTTCCTGATACTGAACTGGAGAAAGTCCTGCAGAGATCCTTGTGGCTGTCAGCCCATCTCCTGCAGGAAGGCACCAGGAATGGGTTATCCCGATGCAAATCCACGACCGCTACGGCAGAAAACAGGCATGGATCTTCATGTCTCAGAGCAGCAGCCACAATACAGGGATGTTGTTATATAATAAAGACATTACAAATATAATTTATTTATAGTACAGTGAAGCCATTCTGCTGGGTGCCATGCAAAACCTTCGCCGTGCACTGCTCGCGTTTCTCAGAAGGTACCATCTAATCAGACAGACACACAGAGATCCTGACAGCTGAGAGGAAAATAATATTGTCATTCCTGATGTGTCTCAAATTAGCAAGAGCTTATGATGAAGCTTTCGTAAAATGTCTCTTTCAAGGATTTGCTGGACACCTCTCTTGCCAGGAATGGACGCACCCAGGGTAACTGCTCTCCTGCTCTGTGCTTAGTTTTCTCACTTCCTACTAAGTTGCTTGTTTTCTGCACTTGGAGATCTCCTACTTGTGTTTGAACTCTCTGAATACCCTCTTCAGCTACACACAAGGCGCCGGAGGCCTTGGTAACCTTCTACCCCAGCAGTTCTTTTCCTGCAGTCAGGAAATTGTCTCTCTCTTTTTTTTTTTTTTTTTTCCTTATTGTAAAGAACAAGGGGATTCCCCCTTCCAGTGTCTGGCTTTATGCTAGGTCCTGATGGCAGTGACTGGTGATAGCAGCCAAAAAAACAAGGCCAGACTGAACAAAACTTACAAATAAAAATGTCTCATTTTGCATAGGGTTTTATGTCAGTATTTGGGTAATTTCAGAAATTCTACATTTCTATTGTTATTGAGATATCTGGAAAATGGTGTATTCTTCAAATAACTTCAGTAAGCATCACGACAGGCCTATGTGAATGTTTCTACATCTTTTCATTAAGAAATCAAACCAGATAAAACTCCGAGACTTGATTTTTCAGCTGATCTAAATCCACACAGATAATGTAATCACTGGTTTAAGCCTGAAAAACACCTTACCATGAAATATCTTGGCTTCTCTCTCTCCTTCATTGAAGCAGAGGGAATAGGTACCAGTAAGGGAAGGTTTCATGTCTCTGCCTCCAACTCTTCAGCAATGTGAGTTTGCAGGAGGAGCTGGAGGCTGTAGCTGCGTTCTGCCCCAGCATGTTTTCTTTTTCCTTCATTCAGGAAATTGTCTTTCTCTTTTCTTTTAACATAATCAACATGGGAATTTCCATTTGTTGTCCAGCTTTGAGAGAGGAGCTTGATTTGTGCTTTTAGCTAAAAATCCCCAAAAAGTCATCAGAGGGCTCCCTGACTTTAGTAGGGCGGCTGAAAAGGGACGTTCCCGCTGCTCGCCGATGTCCTTCCTTGCCCAGTGGTGTATTACTGGCGGTGTAGGGGCAGTGTGAGCCGCTCGGGCCATCGTGCCACAGGGTTCTGCCTCCCAGCATAGCTCCGCCACTCTGTGCACAGCGCTCGTGTCACGCTGCTCACAGAGTGTGACAGAGCAGAGAGAGCAGAGCTTCGGGAGGAAGGGAATGGAGTCAGGCCCAGCAGCATCGGGAAAGCATCAGTCTCTGCAGGGCAGAGGGAAGCAGAGCTGAGGGCAGCAGAGGGGAATTAGGGAGAAAAAGTAAGTGGCATCCCTAATACGTTTTGCCAGGATATAGGAAGAAGGAAAGAAGTACGAGACAGACAAACAAGAGGTAAAACTGGTTTAAGAAAGAAGGGGATAAGTACACAGGAAAGATTCTAATAAAGGAACTCCATCAGCAGCAACAACTCAAGGAGAAAGAGGACTGATGAATAGCTGTGCAAGCATGAGGGAGGAAGGATAAACCAAATCATTTCAAAGTATTAAAAAGAAAACCAAAATGCATTTAAAAAACCTAGTGAGGAAAAAAAAAGAGCCAGAGGACAAATAAAACAGAGAAAGAGGATTTCTATGAGCACAAAAGCAGAGGTCAGTACTCCGTGGTCATCTCCTAGGAAAGGAGGAAGTACAAGTGAAGGAAAATATCTTAATACAAAAGACTACTTGTAAACAAATGAGACATTGATTGCTACTCTCTGATTTTTTGGAAAGTTCGCTATTAGCACATCTCCAGTGAGAAATGCCTCACTAAGATGTTTAGCAATATAGAGGATGAGAACACAACTGTATAACTACGCTGGGAGCCTAGAGCTTAATTCAAACAATAATTACACAGCTCGATCTCTGACCAAGGTTCCTCAATCCACATTCTGCCCTAGTTACTCTTTTTTTTCACAGTTTGTCTAGGCAGAAAAAGCCCTTCTGGATCTCTTGCTAAGACCACCAAAACTGAAAATTGCTCAGAGTCTCCTCTGAATGGCAATGACATCCATAAAAAGACTGGATGGGTAAGAGCACATTTAGGAGTTGTTTGGCCTACTGCTGAGCGTGAGCTGGTGCCCTGTCACGACGATAACCTCACATGATTCGTTAAGCCCACTAAGCTCAAACTGATGACTCAGATCATCTCCAGGGGACCTTGAAGCACAACTCCATGCTCACCTTACCATGGAGAGTGGAACACCTGAGCCACCCCACTGACTGGAAGCCTCAAAGAGAAGCCACAGTAGGGATATGTAGGCCCAACGCTGCTCCGAGGAAGACGGGTGCATGAGAAAAACTGAGCAAAGACTAAAGTCAGGCTTCACTTTGCAGACATCACTCAGGCCCTAGCTCCAGAGGGGTGGAGCAGATGCCCTACTCCATGGGAGGCAGGTAATTCCAGACCTGAGGCTTAAGCCAAGCCAATTTTGGTATGTGAGTCCATAATGTGAATGACAGAAGGAACCATTTTCCAGGCTGGCTGAGTTTTAAAAGTAAAGATGCATAAATGGCTCTCAGAATTTATGCAGAAGTTTGGTGGGGTTAAAAGTTGTGTCCACTGACATGTTTGCAAGCAGAGAAATGCCTACAACTAATTCTTAGGCATTAGATTTTCTATGGGCAAATGCCATTCTCGGTTCCAGCCCACCAGTGGGATGATGTGATTACCATTAACCATTTCAAAGACAATATTCTGTCTATAGATCAGGGCCCCATTCTGGAAGGGATAGATTCAGACTGACACTGAAAGTTGATCTTGCAATGTAAATGTTTACCTTGACTTGCAACAAAATAGCTACATATAGTCCTTTGTTTACCAGTAAAATCCTGTTAGCTTCTCTGGTATCACATCAACACAAGTGAGGCCACAGCCTGGCCCTATATCTTCAATTTCAAAGTCCCATATTGTGCTGCTACAAAGACAAGGCTGCTTCAGAGGCTGAGCAGATAGTGCCCAGCTCCTGTAGCCTTTACTCAGACCCTTTACTCAGACTTCAACTCACTGACTGTACTGGAAGTATTACCTTAATTCATGGCAGCATCTTCAATAAGAGTGCTTCTGTACACATGTTACTTAACAAAATAAATGCACTTTTTTGTTTGGGTTTGCTTTTTTTAAAATTTCTTTTCTGGCGGTGGGAAAGAAGATGCAGATTCATTTTTTAAATAGAAAAAAAATCCATATCCTCTTTTTCTAAAACAGACATCTTAGAGATGCAGAACAGCCTTTTTGTGTGTGTGTGTGTCCCCAAACTCCTTGTTCTGTAAACCACCTCAGTTCTCCCCTTGTTTTAACTGTCGATCTGAAGATTGACTGTGCTGTCCTTAAGGCCAGACATTCTTTGGATTTGGTTATTACATCAAGGTGCATTTGTGCTTCTGAATGGGCAGTTGTACTGTAAATGGAACACAAAGGAGCAAAATTCAGGCTGTTCCAGCGCAGGTCCGAAGCCCAGAGTGCCTGCAATGCTGTAGTCTTTTGTTTCAAATGCAGATAGATAAACTACGGCCTTTTTTCCACGGTGGTTATAATGCAGAATATGAAAAACTCTTGGGATGGTTTAAGCTGCAGGGTATTCTCCCAGAGTTCTGTCCAAGAATAATCTAGTAAAAATGTGGACAGAGAACCATCGACCTCTGCTTTCCCCCGAACATATGCAGCTCTGATCAGTCTGGTATTTCAAGAAAAACAAGGTCCTGAACCCTAATCCTCAGACACATAACAAAGCGCACTTCACAGCTGTGATGCACAGCTACTATCAGCTCCGAGGCCTGAGTGGGTCCCAAGACAATGCCTCCTTTATCACCCAGAGGACAAATATCTAGACAGCAATATTTTCTGCTTGAATGCTTCAAGCATCTCTCGCAACTCCTGACTGAAAGAGAAAACTGAGCTGAGAGTGTTTGCTGAGTGATTATTTTAATTTACTACTTGATGTAAATCTAAATGAACTGACATCCAGCTTGAGATGGACAGAAAACAATCATTGTGAAAAAAGAAAGAAGGCTAATATTACAATATCATTTGAGTAGCACAGGTTTAGGCAACTTTAGCAGTGGCAGTGTAATAGATAGCGAGGCAGGGTTTGCATTTCCTTTTCTTCACTCAATTACCATAATAAGTTCTGTAATTTTAGGGCTGTTTATTTATCAGGCGACGATAACAAAGACGCTTAGAACACGGTGCCTGAATGCAACAGTACAAAGCATCGCAGTGCAAGCCCTCGTGTGCGGAGGGATTGCCGATTTCCACACACCTGATTATCCCCGGGTATATGTGGGTACGTGTGTTCTGAAGCAACGACACCCCCCCTTGCTGTTAATTGCTAAAATGGCACACGTTTTACATCTGGCTTGAGGCAGAGTGAGAGAAAGGGGTAGAAAAGGAAGAAAACTTCCCGGTGAAGTTCTCCAGTGCTTTAAAAACCTGTCAAGTCACTCTGCCGAGCTCTCTCCTATGAACAATAGATTTGGGACCTGGCCTGTCTGCACCAGGGAGTCTGTCACTGCTGATCTCTGATCTGGGTTTCCAACGTTTGATGGCTGCGCGGTGTCACAGAACAGCTGGAGAAGAGGCGCCCCGGCTCAGTGCATGAGATGGAGGGGAAAAAAAACAACCCACCCAAACAAAAAGCACAAGAAGAGATTTCTTTGTGAGGCAGACACACGCACCGGGGCTCTGCCAGAGCGAGACGCGTCACCTTGCACCACGGCCTGTGGTGCCCTGCACCGAGACCGACAGATATTACTGCCCCACAGCCCCTCCTCGCTCCCAAACAAGGACCAGGGAGAAGGTGCACCACATGCAATGCAACTCTAGATGGAGGTCCAGCATGAGCTCCCTCCCGGTGGGGCTCAGCAGTGGGTTCAGCACTCCTGCAGCTCCCAAAGGTATTTTTTTCAGTGGGAGACTACTTCCTTGGGCCCCTCCAGGGCACGGCGGCACCAAAAGCCTGGAAGAGTGGGTAGGAGGCCCATGGCTCAGTGCCTCACTCCCAGCACATCAAAGAGCCGTATTACAACCCCAAGGCTGACCAAGAGCACCTGGGGCAACTTTTCATTCCACCCTGAGATACTTGTGTCAGTTTGGGGGAAATTTGTGGTTGGAAAGACACATGCGTAATTTCTTGCACATTGCCTTAAAAGTACGTACCTAATTTGAAACAAAACTCCCAGTGTAATGTTCCATTTTGCATATACCGAAGATTGATGGAAGAGCTCATAATTGAATAAGAATAAAAGGAGTCGAATAAAGATGAAACTCGATGGGTTTCTAAGGCTGCCATTCAAGAGCCTTGAGCTTTTGGAAGAACATCAGGCCTTCCTATTAAGTGATATGAACCACTACCTTAAAGAAATCTCTGCAATTCCTTCTGAAATTCTACAGGAGGCTCAAAAGCACGTCAGAAATATTTTTACTCTGTACCATAAGATGTTTTTCATCAGAGTAACATGCCTCTTAACCCACAGCCATATATTCAATTAAATTGCACGGGCATATGTGTGTTTATTTACATAATGTGTAAATGTATAGCTGGGTATATATAAACAAAAGGCTTTCATAACACAGAGGAACACACATGGCGGTATAATTTGTGTATACGCGCACTGTGTAACTGCAGCCGTTCATGTCAACACCATTCATCACCTGTATTCACCAAAATGGTGTCGGTACTGTTCCACACGCTGCCTACAAGTTCACCGCAATGATAATCTCCCTCCTCAATTAATTAAGGACAATTTAAATATTTTAAGTGAATTACATTAACATGACAAAACAGTAACATTAAATTGTGGAGCTGTGAACAGAAAACCTGTGACGAAGTCCCTCTTTCAACACAGTCACATAGAAAGATTTTACAAATTGACAGTGTACATTATGCACAGCCTAACTGTGGACGTTTTCTGTCAAGCACTTAAACAGAGAGACACAACAACGGTTCCAGTGTGAAAAAATAATTATCCGTAGGGGATCGGTCCTCACTAAGGGCAACCTTGACAAGTCCAAGCATGCACCTGGCTCCGCACTTAAAATAACTCTGTCATACCAAAGCTGGTCAGCACGAAGCTGTGTCTAAATTACTGAGGGTTTGCAATGGACCTTCATTAACTGCCCTCATGTAAAAATACTATCAAATCTGCTAAAAAGCGTATTTTTTAAATGCCCTGGTTAGATGTCACTTTAATAAGAGGGTTAGAAACATATGACATGAAACGTTGCAGATGGAAATTATTTTTTCATAAGCTCTGTGGGGCTACTTAGAACAAATTTGAAATTTTACATTCAAGCCTCAGCAGTGAGAGAACATTTTCCCTTCTAGGGACAAAATTCTGTAAGGAAGTTTTTCAGAAATCTAGCTTGTATTTATAGCCTTTCCATACAGCTACTATGGATCTAGCACTCTTCTCACTGATGAAGTGTCTGATTAACATATACCATTACTGGGATTTGCAAATTAAAGGCTGGATCTTGCAACACTTATGTGAGTCAGCCTTAATCACATGCGTAGTCCTCAGCAGGAACAAATGTTGCAGGATCGGGCCCTTCCAAAATGAGCGTAGCTTCATTAGCCCCTTCATGTGAGTTTATAAATATGCATGCTCTACAGCATATTTATAATATATATATGTAGGTACATACAAACTCACGTGAGTTCTGCCAAAGAGCTCAAAAGGATTGGAGACTTCCACAAATAAACTCAGGTTGTGGTAAGATCAGCTGATGCCACACACACAAAGATAAGAGGGAGGAGAGAGGGACCTCTCCCTTTCCCTCCTGACAGAACAAGCCAGCACACTGCGAATACCAAGTGAACCGGATCTCTGAACCAACAGATCCCAACTCTCTCAGCTTGATCTGAAATAGGCTAGAGCATTTAAACCATACGTTTCCCTCAAACTTTTTCTTTCTGACAACCCAGAACGCTGCAAATACCAAGGCGGAAGGGCAGGTCCAGCTTCTGCTGCCTCGCCCATGCCAAGCGCTCCTCCACAGACTGTTAGAAGTCGCCAAGTGGGGTCTGTACTACTCAGCATCTGAAAAAAAATGCTCAGTTTAGCTGTAAAAAAGTATCCTCCTGACACGGCACCAACGCGCTAAAGTGGATTGTGGATGTATCCAAGAGAGCTGCCAATGACCAGCAGCTCCGGGCCGCCACATCGGGCTGCTTTCGCCACCCCAGCTTCTGTAGGTGCCTCAGCATTGGAGAACATAGGCGTTGCACAGAACTGCCTGCAGAAGACCTGAAGCTGCATGGAGCTCCTGCCGCTCATTCTTCACCAAGCTCAACAATGCCTGGCATGTGATGTCAGGCGGGGCCATTGAGATGATTATGACATCACAAAGAGCGAGCAGAAACCACCTGAAAATCCAAAGAACTGATGAATTCCTCAGAGGCAGTTTTTCTGGCAATGACCCTTGTCATAAGAAAGGGGGCCATGAGCAGTCTTTCCCAGAGAGGAGAGGTATTGTTTACCCAGGGGACAATTATTTCTGGGGTGTCAACTCTAATCTAAAGACCATACTGCATTTCCTGTTGGTAATTCTTAGCTGTAATTATGGAAACTATTGCAATTAGGTTACTCCAATTATGAAAATCTATTTCCTTTTAAAAATTTAATTGTCCCCTTTTTTTTTTTTTTTTTTGCTGTGAAAAAGAACACATAAAAACACTGAAATCCTTTGAATTCCTTCTCATGCCACAGAATTGGAGTGCAATTTTATCCAGATAAGTTTTAATTATAGCCTTTCCAGAAAGACAGCACTCTGTATAAATACAAAGAAATATAATTGATAAATGTAGTCAGATGGTACCAGGTTGTTTAAATAGACCATTAAATTCAAAATGTCTAAAGTTAAATTAGATTGTATTCTCTTTCACCTAGGGCTTTTGTAAGGCACAACTGGTGTGTATATTCTTGTCCACATTAATTTTTACTGCCGTGGTCAAAAAGCAGCATAAGTCTGAAGCTTGTGTAGAATTTTCTGTCTTTATTTGACGTGATCATCGTAGATGAATTAGCTCCCTTGGTGCAAAGAGTGAAAGAAGGTTAGTTGAGGGAAATAAGGAATTTTCAGAGGAAAGAAAAAGTTTGAGGGAAACATATGGTTTAAATGCTCTAGCCTATTTCAGATCAAGCTGAGAGAGTTGAGATCTGTTGGTTCAGAGATCCAGTTCACTGCACATTCCTACTGTGCCTGCCTACTAATTGCATCCCATGTTTGTCAATCAAATATTTGCAATTAACAAAAATATTCCCTTAAGAGACATATAACAGAGGCTGCTAAGGATCCATTGCTTCGCTATTAGAGTCAGCTCAAAAAAAAAAAAAAAAAAAAAGGTCTTTAAAAATATTCTGCTGCTGCTGACACTGCCAGACACTTCCAGTCAAAACATTAACAAGCAGAATAGGTGGCATGGGGGCTTTTCAAAGAGATTTTTTTCAAAGAAGAAAAACTTTGATCTTAGTGTTTCTGACCCATCCTCCACCTCTGATTCTTCAATCTACAAGTACATATAGTGGTTTAATTTCACTCAGTGCATAACTTGCCTAAGGATAAACGTTGATCTAGATTTTTTTTTTATTTAACTCCAATTTAACTGATGCTCTAAAGCTGCCCTATCACTGCATAATGCACACTCACACGTGGTTCCTAAGGAGAAACTGAAGAAAGCAGGCTAGAATAATAAGAAATGCACAAGGTTCAGAGGAAACATTAATTTGTAAATAGGTAGAAATGCCAGTAATTTGTTGGGAATTGAAGACCTTCGCTATGAAACAGTGAAGCTTAGCAGCTGTGCACTGCTGTTTTATAAATCAATATTACATCTGAAGCTGGTGTTTGAATGCTTGTATCGTTGTGGTTTGAGTCAAACAAAGTTCTGTGATAAGAAATGATCAAACAAAACAAACAAAATCCCTTCCCCGTCTCGTCGGATAAATTCCAAACACAATTCCACAAGAGGGATAGAACATTCAAATCATCCACTTTTTTATAATTGCATAAACCCCTCAGTCACAGAAAGATGATTGGATTGGCGATGGACTATTGTATTCTCAAAGACATGGATCATGCCAACGGAGAGCTCCTGCAAAACGATAATAGCCTGCGTGTTTTCTGCATGACCTAAGCGGTGAGCTTTAAACCCCATCCAAGCCAAAATGCAGCGGTCTGGTGCGAACATGACTGGGACCAGGGGACTCCAGCCTTCAACTTCTACCTCTAAAACTAATTCCTTCAGTGCCATGAGCAACCACTTATCCTCACTGCCGCAGTTTCTCCATCCAAATGCAGAGGATAATATACAGCCAGCTAACGAAAAGAGCTCAGGCTTAGGCCAAGTCAACCCAAGGAAAAATCTGCCAGCGTAGCTCAGCAGGTACAGCTTGATTAGCAGATTTGCCTCACGTCGACACAGCCTGCACCTGCGAATAGAGTATTTTTCCTGCCATCTACTAATTCTCCCATGCAGAATGAAGCAGAATCCCAGCAATGTTAATGATTTTCCCAATCAAAAGTGATCTAAAATATTGTACGCCCCCATGAGTGTCACTGCACCATTTTCTCAAAGGCTGTAAATAATCATGAAATGTTCTGAAGACACAGAGGAGCTGCCTTCCCTTGTGGTTTTGCTTAGGGTTTTTTTTTTTTCGTCTTTATAAAATGTTCCCTTAATTCAGGCTGCGGCTTCAAAAATCCTCGATATCACAAAGCTATGTATTTGGGCCTGTAATGCTTGCCTAGAATGGGCAAAGAGGTACGATACAGCATTTCTCATAACCTACCAAGCCCAGTTTCTGGAACCTCAGGAAAGAAAGGAGTTGGGAGAGTGGTGTCTGCAAAGAAATATCCTGAGAGACATCTGCTGGCCACTTTTACCTTGCTGAGCTCTACTCACTGACTGCAGAGCACGCAAGTTTGCCGTATGTTGGACTTTCTGAGTTGAAGGTCAACTTGGTGGTCGTACAAACCATAACTCCACAGCAAACACCTACCAACCAACAGCCCTGCCTTCGGGCTCCATGAAAGATTTTGCAACATGCTTATTGTCTGCCTTATTACAAAAGGAAGCAAATTCATCACCGTGACCGCAATGAAGCAGGCTGCCGAGAAGCAGGACAGCTGAACAGCAGCCCACACCAAGCCTGTAGGCACATCTCCAGCCTAGTGACCAGCGGCAGACTTCCCTGCCACCGCTAAATAAACAGACTCCGTGGCTTGGCATTGGCATCCTCCAGCTGCCTGGGTACCCCTCTGCACGGCCACTCGCATTGGCCTCCCAGCTGCGGCAGATAAAGGAGGACGGCAAAGCTGGGTGGCACAGATAGCGACAGAGAGAAGACGGAGCCTAACCAGCTTTCAGATGACTGCTGGTGGGGAGATTTTTAATTGCAAACTTGCATCGAAAAGCCCCATTTGTAAATACTCAACTATCATTTTGCAAGGGGTTGACAGATTACAGAATTCTATCATCAAGTTTGAGGTGGGAAAAGAAGAGGAGGAGATGGAGGAGGAGGGTATTTTTGTTCCTGTCCTTCATTTCCTGATAAGGAGACACTTTTGATCTAAGAGATTTTTTTTTTTCCTTTCTTTCTTCCTTTCTTTTTTTTTTTTTTTTAATCTGGTAGCATAAATTTGTTTCACAAGATGCAGGTGTTTGAAATATTTAAGAAGTTCTCTGGTTTTGCATTCCTAGCCTCATTGATGAGAAAGCTTACGCATCATGACATGGTGAGTTGAAGCAATGATTAAAAGGCTATTGCATATGCTCTTCCCAGCTGAGCTGTTGTTCTCGTCGTTGTTTTTAGAGCACAGAGAAAGTGTCTGCAACAGCTGCTAATAAGCTCTTATGTGACTCTAACATCATGATCTGATCACCCCAGAAGTGCATAGTGGGAGCTGAGGAACCTGGTCTCAGCAATTTGACAAAAACATCCCTGACATATTTTAGCTACTGTAGGAAGTTTGTGACACTGAAAGGAAATTAAATTGTGTGTGGAAGGTTGAATAGGAACGTGGGGCTTGTGTTTGTGTGCACATGAGATTTAAAGCCACAGGCAAAGGAGGGACATGCGTGTTTTCAAAGGCACAAATGGGAATTAGACACGCAACTTCCATCGACTTTCAGTGGAAGAACGACCCTTTGTGCCTTTGAAAGTCTCCCCCTTTATTTACCTGTTTCAGTAAGAAACAGCGCTGAAAACCTCAGACTGTTTTAAAAGATATTGCACCTGGAGCATCGCTGCCACAAGATACTAATCTAGAGGCACAAGATGAACTCACTCCAACATACTGATATTTCTGTTTCATAGATGTCCCAAGAAATTGGCTTATAACATCTTTTGCTCAGAGCTTCAGATTTAGAGTGCCCTAAAAGTATAACTTGACCTGACAACGGACCAATTGAGATACTTCCACTGGCCTACACTGGAGGGAATAACTAATTGTCATCCCTTGCTGGACAAAGCAAATGGTGCAGGAAAGGGAATTACACCTGAAGGTGTAGGCATGGGATTCTCCCAGATGAAATCAAACTACATCGTTTCATTGGCAGAGGAGGAAGGAGGTTGAGTCACTTAAGACAGATGCAAGTGGATGAATCTGAAGCTGTAGGGGCACGCTGCAGAAGCTGCATAGGTGTGTGCTTATGTGCCATTTGGCTCTAATTTTGGTTAATGCAGTGGTAGCTGTTCAGTTCTTATGTTAACAGTGTCATGCTGTCTCTGCAGGATGACTGTGAGCAAACAGTCTGAAGATGTTTTAGCAGCGCATATAGCTGCATATATTTTCCATAAATAGGAGTTTATTCTTTGGCAGACAAGCTAGCATTAGAGCTGCAAAACCACAAGGAATATAGTAAGTGCCGGGAAAAAGAAAACCAAGCAGAGAGACAATCTGTGAAGAAGAAGAAATAAATAGAGACTGAAAAGAAAGAAAAAACATGAGGGGAAAAACTAAAAAGCAATGGTGAAATGGGAAGAGGAAGAAATGGTAAGGAAAAAAAAGAGAAGTCAGGAAAAGTACTGAAAACAACTTGTCTGTGAAAAAAATAAAGGAGGTAAAAAGCAGAAGAGGAACCAGAAAAGATTTTAACTATTTTTGAATTTGCTGTGACCAAGGGTGCAGTGGAGGTCCTGCTCCAGCCACCTTGGCCCTTATCCTGCACCAAGCAGATGGTCTATCAGTCAGCCACAGGGAATAACGGGGACTCTGTTTTCTTAGAAATGGATGGGAAGCTCTGGTTGCCATTGTGTCAATCGAACACAGCACCGGCATCAGTGCCGGTGACAGGAACTCTGTGGAAAGGTCCTTGCTGTGAGCAGCAAAGAGCCAGCTCCTCCATACAGACCTCTGAGGTTTGTTAGCAAGAGCTGTAGGAGACAGCTTCTTCTGTCTTCTGGATACGCAGAGCAGTATCTGCAGCTCTGAAGCCCTATACGAACATCCACTCTCAAGTGCTGCGACAGACCCCAACAGTTTAAGCACTGTGCAGGACCTGCTGAAGGCAAACAATTTGTGTACACCTCCTCTACATTCTGTGCTTCCTCGGTTGTGGAAACAATACAAATCCAGCAGCGACGTTTTGCAGATCATGCTGCTGCATGAAGCTCTGGACACCCCAACTGCTTTTTCACTCAACTTTACTAAAAAGCAGTTGATTTCCAAGGCAATGGGACCTTATCCATAATAATTAAAACTGACCTCTTTATACATATCACTGTTGTGGATTTTTTCAATGAAGTAGAAATAAAAAACAAAAACAAACCAGAGGTTTTAAGGAAGGGGTTAGAGAGAGGACAGCCAAGTCATGATGGTCAGAGGGGTCAGCAACCACGAAGTGCAAACATACACCTTTGCTTAATACAAAGGTGACCATTACGAGGTGCCTGAAGCGGTGCTGGCACAGATTGGCTCTACTCATTCAAACAGATGGAGCAATAATTTTTATTTTTTTTTTAAAGAGACAGAAAGAAAAAAATAGGTCATCTCATTCATGAGTTTTCCTGTTTTTGTTTTTTTTTTCCTCTAATTTCACAAAGTCCTGAGTAGAGATGACAATGGCAATTTCTGCATGAATACAAAACTCTGAGCTCAACAACCAAAGACCAGCTCATTCTTTTCCTAAGCAGAGACGAACGCCACATTAATTAATTAATTTAGGACACAACTTTCTGAAGCTTGGTTATTCCCTTGGGCAACAACTTTACTTCACATTAATTTACAGTTCAATGGCAATTTTATGGCTACTTGAACTTTTATTATTGTATAACCTACACAACCAGAGTTGAACAGAATTTGCTAGTAGGATAAATGATCACTTGGTTGTAAAATGAGTTATTGGAATTGCCTTTTCGATACATTACAGGCCAGATGGTCAGCGGCTGCTTCCTCTGACCACTCAAGTCTTTGAACTCTCCAAAGGTATTAAAAAGAAAGAAATGGCTGAAACAACCCCCTCAGTTTATAAACCAAACCAGTTCAGGTACCAGGTGGCCCAGAAGACATTTTTATTCAGCACTTCTGAGGGCAGTGGTCTGTAGTGGGATGGTGCAAATGAACCATGGTTGGGTTGGAAAAGCCTTTCGCAGAGCTTGTGTAAGTGTGAGGATGCAGCCTGAGCAAGAAGCACTGCACAGCCTGGTCTTAGAACACAGTGTGGAACAGCATATAGGCAGCTAAAATTACTCCATTTAGCACTTCTAATTTTAAATAATCTGAAAGAAAATGTTGGGGGAAGGAAACATTTAATGTTATTATTTCCATAACGTCATATATTACCCTTCACTTTCACATTCCCTTAATGACTAATTCTTTCTTTCCAGAGTTCCATATCTCACTGATATCCTGCCCCTGCACCGTGTTCTCATCCTGCTCTCACCTATTTCATCCCCGTTGGTCACAGCGTCCCAGGTTATGCTACCTTCTGGAATTTACCTTAATTCATGTTAAATACAATCAGAAAAATCACACTGTGGAAAGCATAGCCATGCCAAAAACCATTACTATGGGCAAAATTATCAGTAGCTTATTATTCTAGCTCAGAATATTTATCCTACGATATTGATTTTGTTACAGAAAACTCCTTATACTATGTAATAGCTACTATAAAAACTGTTGCTTTGCACTGCTAGTTTAAAAATAGCACTGTAATATTTAAAATAAATGTGTGGCAAATTATTTTAAGATTGTGGCAAGGACAATATCCAGTGCAGGGAAAAATGCCACTTTTCAAGAAAGAAAACACAACAAAATACTAATATTGCCTTGGTCAATATTTCAGTTTTAGATAAAATTCACCTTGAAATCTAGCCATCAATTTCTTATAACACCAGAATTGATTTTTTTAAAAAAAAAAAATCTAGTAGTAACTTCATTTAAATCCAGTCTTTCTAAATCTGTAGCACTTCAGAAAATGTAACTGAATGGAAAAAGTCTCTTTTTTCAGCTTTAAATCCCATCTGGTGAGTACCTAAAATAATACAATATGCACCTTGAATACAAGTATGTGTCTCTGTGTGTGTGGGTACTCTTTGTGGGATCCTTTTAAGGATGCTGGCTGCATACCTATTGCTGGTGCAAGAACACTGTTGGATGGAAGGCTCTGAAGATTTTCAGCCTCAAGCTCTTTTTAAGAACTTGGGAGGTCTAGATGCAACAGTCAAAAGTGGGAAAGAGTTTGCACTTGAAGAGAATGGCTTTATGAAACCCTTCAAGTATTTAAGAATTAGAGCTGTTAAATGCATGATCTATGACTTTTAAAGCTCTGATCTGCCTAATCTTTCTTCCAT
Source organism: Baryphthengus martii (assembly GCA_013396935.1). Classification (NCBI taxonomy): domain Eukaryota; kingdom Metazoa; phylum Chordata; class Aves; order Coraciiformes; family Momotidae; genus Baryphthengus; species Baryphthengus martii. Next base: position 1,048,350 of record VWZK01011769.1, on the reverse strand, counting down.
CCCTCTCCCCCAAAGGCATTAATAAAGCCCAAATTAAGCCATGCCAAATCCTCATTTTCCATCTGAGTTTGATGTTTCAAAGACTGTGCGGTTCTACCTTTGTTTTGACACACAAAAATGTCACCTTTGCTTGGAAGTGTGCATATTCGGCAATAAAAGAGGAAATAAAGACTTCCCCTACATTGTAAGCTGTGTGTTACAGTCTGTCAGCAATCAACAGGGGCAGATGTTAAACTCACCATCCTCTCCTCGGAGCTGTTCTTTATTTAATCAAATTCCTTTCTTCCCTGTAGGGTACAGCTAAAACGGGAGGTCCATCATATCCACTCTAAAGGTATGATAACAAACCACCCTAGGTTCAGATGTACCAAAAGTCACAAAAATAATTCCATCCCTAAACTAGCATCAACTCAAGCTGAGCAGGCCCATCAGTGCATCATCAAAGGCATCCTGGGCTCTGCCCGTCTCGTTGCAAAAGTCTTGCGGTGCCTGCAAGGTCTAAGCCCCCCACCAGGTAGCTCTGCCCACAGTCAAGCCTGTTGCTTAAAAGAATGCCTTGGTAAAAAGGCAAATTCCACAGGGAAAGATGATCTTTATGAGGCCAACTGGCACTCTTAAAAGAAACAGAGAAGCTTCTGGGGATGCAAGCCCTGCTTCAGATGTGACAGAGATGCAGCAGTCCTGGAACTAAGTTCTTCTGTTGCGTCCTTTCATATCTGAAGAACAACTTATGCTCTTGAAAGTTCATTGTTTTGTTTTTTTCCTCCACAATTATTTTCATTCATTTCTCTTCACAGCCCATGGCATGATTGTAGCCACAGAATATAAAGGCCAGAGTAGCATTTTGCTGTTCCAAGTAAGACTAATGAGGAAGCATGCCAATATTTTCTAAGCCCAGGTTTTTCACCTTCTACACACAAGTGGTACCACTTCTTCACCATTGCTTTTACTTATTTCAACGGGCGGAAAAGATTACGACACGGAGATTGTAGAAAGTGTAACTTTAGCTGTGAATCCCCACTGCCACCTTTGGACAGGCCAAGAGGAATCATTTGCTGAAGGTACTAGACCCCAGGAGCTGGTCCTTTCAAAGATCTTTCACCTGGAGCTGTGCACCTCAACCCTTCATGTCTTCCCTGCAGAGCTTATCGCCTTCCCCCATCCATCCCATCAGATACAGGGTCAGCTACTGGAAGTACCACCTGAACTGCCTGGCTCCAAATGCTGATGAGCTGCACTGGGAAGTGGTAAATTGAATCTGGCCAGCCTGGAAATCAGGATTGTACATTTTTCCTCTTGCTATTAATTTATTCAGTAGAGGAAGGCAGTTCATACACTGAGTTTTAGTGTCTGTTATTTGATGGTAATCGATTAATTTTTAACTATCTTTCAGCCCTCTGATGTTCTATAAATAGCCTAAGCTAATAGAGACATTTTTATACTAGGAATGCAGATCCGCTGTGAGGTTATTTGAAAGAAAAAAAAAAAGGAGTCTAGTACAGTATGTTTGTTCAATGCGTTATTAACTCGGAAAGGAAATTGAGCTATAGTGAACTATGTAGATCTGATTCTGACAGCTGCAAACAATTCATAGTGAAAATGACTCAGCCTAATTCACATTTTTTAATTCTTTTCTCCTGCACTTTCTTTTGAGGCCAGATGAAAAGGGTTCAAAATGACCCTGAATTGAAAACTCTGAATTTATCTTTGTGTTTTCTTCATTCTTAGCATTATATTCAAAACTTCCTTATTGGAAAGACAGTAAAAACAGAGAAAAAAACAAACAACAAAACATCTTCCCTCCCCTCCTAGTTTAATGTGAGGTTTTCAGACACTGAAAGGGAGGAAAAATGTGAATATAGATTTGATTCCTCAGTAGTTCCTTATAAGATAGAGCTCAGATCTTTAATAGCGTGGATGGCAAATGTGGAGCTCAGGTGCAGTGGAAGGCACATGGTGAAGGACTGGAGGGAGCATGGGGCAGCGGCTGCCAGCAGGGACCCTCGTGTCACACTCTTCGCTTAAGAAAAGGAGACATTCACCCTTGGCCGAGAAAAGGCTGAAACTTCTCCCAGGGTAGATTTCAGCCCTGTTCTTCCAGCTGCTAGCACAGTAACACAGCTCTCTCTTGCTTTCCCCTTCGTCTCCTAGCACCTTTCTGATACTTTTTGGTGTACCTTCTCATTTGGCTACAAATACTTCCCAGACAGTGCTGTGGGCGATGTAAGCTGCTCTTCAGAAACTCAGTTTGGAGGGATGGGAAGATAGACACAAACTCTCAATTGTGGGAGGAAACTCAGAAACATTAGTGGCCTTTTTTTTTTTTTTTTCCTCTTAATTTACATTTTCCCTGTTAGTTCACCCTGAGATCCCAACGGCACAATTTACTAATTAATTACTATTATTAGCTAATGGCAGTGAAAACTGAAATTACTGCCTGCCTTAAGCATAACAAAATTGACAATAAATCTGTAGTCTGTGAATCACTTTCTTGTGCAGGTCTGTTAACCAAAAAAACCAACAGCAGTGGCTGGCTCAGTGCTTTCCAGAGAACCATCCGGCACACACGGACACACAGCCTTCATGTTCCAAAGACAGGCGCAAACAAGACAGGGCATTGACGCTCGTGTTCCTGGGCACTGGGTGTACAGGGGCACTACCAGAATTGAGAGAGCTTTGTCCTCTTTTCCTGACCAAAACCCACGGGGTGATGGTTCTCAGAAATAGGGGCTGGAGTTGTCCCTTTTTAAAGAGCAGCACATTCATTATCTCCTGTTTGTCATAGCAAATGCGTACCCAACAACAACGGCTACAGCTACTGGCAACAGGTACTTGCCAGTTGTACGCAAAATACTCTGGGGTTTTCTCAGATTTGCATTCTCCATACACATACATGAAACTTTTTTAATGCCAAATGCAGAAGTTACTTTTGGATGCATCAAAGGTAGAGTGCAGGGTAGGGAAAATCCTGAAAGGATTTCTCAAGGATGAGTCTGAAAACAGGAGTTAGAAGAGGAGGGGGCACCTGAGGGGGCAGGAAGTGCTGGCGATGCACTCTCCGGGCTCAGCCTCGCCCCAGTTCAAATGAGACCTGCTTTTGTAACTCTCCACGAGAATTAAGCCGCAGCAGAAGATGTCCACTCTGAGAGCAGGTGTATGAGTTTGTGTCCGTATGCATGTGGATGCCTATATAACAATTATCCTCTCTCCCAATCCAAACCAGTGGGTGGTCACTAATGTTAGACCAAAATCAATAAGTAGAGAAGAAAGTGTTTACAAAAGTATGACAATGACTAGGTCACTGGCTCAAAAAGGAAGTCAGCATCGTTACAAGAAGAAAACACTCAGAAGAGGGTTGTAATTTAGTGCCTAGATACCACAGTGACTGGGAACGGCATAGACGGATTAGGCAAAAATTAAATTTGTTTAGACAGACAAAATGCAAGAGTCAGATCGAAGAAATCAGCTTCAATATAGTGCAGGGAATACTCTCCCATCCTCAAAAAGTATACAAAAGAAAGCAAAACCAAGAGCTGCCAGCCAAAATTACCAATGCAGTTCCATTTAACAAAAAATCAATATTACAATAAGATTCCAGTAATGAAAGAAAAACCACAGCAGTATCTCAATAAAGATTACAAATTACAAGATTATAAATGGAGAGCCACAGTCATTTTGGACAGACAAATATGACCACAGTACCACTGGAGGCCAAATGATGGTTTAGGAAAAATGCCTGCAGCTTTCAAGCAGGCCAATGGGAGAAGCAAATACACATCTAAGGGCAGAATTTGGCTCTAGGACTTGCACATGAATAATTGTGGCAGGGAGATAGAGAATATCCCAGAAATAAAAGACCTGCTCATTAGAAACCCATCTAGCCAAACCCATGGGGAGATCCTTAAGTAAAATCTCTGCCATTTGTTATTTTCAAGAATCTGGTGCCAGTCCTGAGTTATCTTTAAGGCATCAAAATTGTTCTCTAATAATCATTTCTCTTTCATCCAAAGAGCTCTTAAGTAATTTACAGGCATTTGATAAACGAGATTCACAGTGCTCTGAAACCTGCTTCTATAGACACCAGGGGTGAGGACTCCTCACTGCCACAACGCAGGATCCCTCTCACCAAACAGACAATGAAACAGGCAAAAACACATGGCTTGTTTTCAAAACAAGAAAAACCACAGCTAAGGAATACTGAAGGGCCTGGTTCAAAGTCTTGCAATGAGCCAGAAATAAAGGAAGGAAGACAGGACTCCCAGTCTGCAACCAGCTCGTTTAACCCTGAGCCCATCTCAACTCTTGTGCAAAAGCTTATTTAAACTATCATCAAGTCACCACATAAATAAAAAGCAGAATCTGCCGTGTAGAGCTGAGACTCCTTTCTCTTTGTGCTGTGTCGTCCAAGCCCATGCTTAAGAGATGTTTGTTCATCCTTACCCTCTTTATTTCCTTAGACATACCACAATAGTTTCAGAGGACAGAGTATTGTCAGCACTTTTATTTCTAAATAGGCAAGTTGGAGAAAACCAAAACAAACCAGATTATAGGCTCAGGACAGATACTAAATAGAATCCTGAGAGGGTATGGTGGAAATGTCTAAATTGAATATGTAGATAACACCTCCAGAGAAAGGCAGAAATGTAGGTATGCCACCAGGGTAGCACAGGCTTCAATACAGTTGGAGATACCTTCCAGAGCTGGAAAGGAAGCTTTAGCTACAGATCACAAAGAAAATACAGATTGAATCCAATAAATTGCAGGCAAACTAAAACGAAAATGATAGGTGAAAGAAATGCATGTATCTGCATTGTGAGAAGTCCGTTGAATTGAGCAAATGATACTCGTCCTGGGGGAATGATTCATTACCATACGGAAAAGGCATAGCCTATGATAAAGGACAGGGGGGAAATCACTGAATAGCAGAATCTACCTACAGAAATTGAAAAACGAACATTCTTGTTGAATCGTGGCAAAAGTACTTCAACATTCCAACAGGCCTGACTAACGCAGATATGGAGGAAAGAAGAAAAAGCATGCTAAAATATGTGATAGCATGCCCACAAGCAAGGGTGAAGGTCAAATCAGAGAAAATTTAAAATGCGTCGAGAAACAAGTAGCATTAGCAAGAGTGGTGCCAGAAACGAACAGATTTTATTCATCTCTATTTCAGGACCAAAAAGGGGCGGGG